>PVJI01012287.1:0-52237 GCA_004026765.1 Micronycteris hirsuta | reverse complement strand
CAGATAAGGTCAAGTTCAAGAAGTTCATCACCACCCAGCCTTTATTGTATGAAATGTTAAAGGGAGTTATATGAGGTTTGGAGGAATATCAACAGGGGAGTGGTAGGGGGAGAGGGTGGGAATGGGGCACAGAACAAGTAGCATAAATGGGAGGTAGACAACACATAGGGGGAGGTTAGAATAGTATAGGAAGTACAGGAACAGAAGGACTTATGTGTATGACCTATGGACAAAACTAAAGAGAGGGGAAAGGGGGGGTAAGTGGGACAACTGTAACAGCATAATCAATAAAATATAGTTAAAAAAATAAAAAATAAAAAAAAGAGTGAGAACGGTAAATATCAAAAAAAAATCTTTTAAAAAAATCTTTTAAAATAAGTAGTTAATTTCCTATAGCATATTATATATGAATTGGTGTGGATGAAAGAAAAAACAAGTTGAGGGAAACAAACCCATAACATACTTTTATCTAACACCCCCCATTTTCATAAAATTTAGGAACTTTTATAATATTTAGGAATTTTCCTAAAAACATATTTGAAAGTTGAAGGTCAAATCAAACAATGTACCAACACAATTATGTGCTATAAGACAACAGCCCAGCAAACAAAGCAAATATATTAACTTTCAGATTACGTTTCCTGAAGGAACTGTCTCCCTTGTGCCCAGGCAACCCTGCGGGCAATGCATAAATATGTACCTTTGCATGTATATAGGCAGTGCTGTTCCCCACACTGATTTACATCTCTATTAACCAAGGACTTGGAAGTAAGTCAGGATCCACCTTTCCCAAAGGCATGACAAGCCTCCCCTCATCCCTCTGTGCAGGACAGATCTCTGGGTCAGAATAATGCTTCATATCTATAATGCTAGGGAAGGAAAGAGAAGGGTCCTTTGTACCTGTCTCTGTAACAGAAACTAATTTAAGGTCTTGGTACCTATCTGAAAATTTGTTCCCTTTAAACTTTTGAGTTTAATTAAATTCAAGTCCCTTAATAATAATTTATTAACAACAACAATTTTATTAAAGTCCCTATAATTCTTTAAAGTTTAAAGAATGGGGGAGCAAATGACAGGAGTAGTTTTGTTTTTATAATAAATAGCAACTAATATCCTTGCTAGCAAAAATATGGTTAAACCATATCAGCTAAACAAATAAGCAGATTTACCCTCATAGAAGATCCCTTACAATATACTACAAGTGTTACTGATTCAAAATATCTGGAGGAAAGGCCAGTCTACATTAGGAAAAAGTTCTAGTTCAGTTACTGGTATAGTACAATGTATGTGTGTGTGCATGCATGTTTTGCTAAATAAACTTAATTAATAGTTTTACAAAGAAATCATGTGCTATATATACACACCCATTAATGTAGAAGTTTTATAAATTCATGGTTTTACCCTACCAGTTTTAACAAATACAAATCATATCTCACACACTCTGTGCCAAAACTAAAAATATTTTTTAAAAAAAGATATTCTAGACTCTAGTTTATAGAAGTAACTGCAAATTTTCTTCCAATTTTTATACATAGGATGAAGGGCCAAAATTATAGTTAGGAACATCCAAGTTAATGGCGTTTTACTATATGAAAATTTCACATAATCACAAAAAGTAGTAAGAGTGATTCTCAAGTCATCTGTGCCAAATGTCACAAAAACGCTATTTTTACCTTAAAGGAACTTAAAATGGCATTGCTCTAACACGCCAAGTCTTACTAAAGTCCAAGGTAAAAAGCAATAAATTATTTGAGTTTGTTATTTGAATGTTCCAGTGCACAAAGGAAAAGCAGGAACTGCAAATGAAATTCTGTGGATATGCAGATCACTTCTGCTATGTGGGCAAGTAAGTTCAGTAGAAAACTTCAGGAGTTACTAACCATTTGTAATTCTACCCTCAAAGAACTTATCCAGGATAGAATTTTAAGTCCAGGATAGAATATTAAGTCATGGTTTTCCACAACTCTGGCCATAGAGCAATACTTACTTGCCAAGAACCTTACAGTTTGTTATAATTTAGTAACCCTTCTGAAATAAACCAATAACCTCACACAAAATGAAAAAATAAAGAGCTCAGAATACACGACTCAACTCACCAATAAATGTGTTTAAGTGAACATAGATAGGCCCACATAGTTTGTTATACTGTCTGACAGACTGCCTCAGGACTAAACAGGAGTGGTTTCAAAGTTCATGGTTTATTATATTAAAGCTCTGTGATATAACGATTTTCAGAAATATATCGCTCCTCGAATTCATTTGATTTTAAAATCTTGGATTTTAAAAATGTAGTTAATACAAAGAGTAGAATTACTATACTTAAATTTTTAAATGTCTATAAAGGTGAATTCTAAGAAATACCATTTGCTGTCATAATTAGAAAATGGAATTATATACAAAGTTTGATCATCAATACTGTGCTGTATTTCAGAGACGATGTGGAAAACCAAATTTGGTGAAATGATAGGTAGGGCTTAAACATAGTCAAAAAGCCTGTTAATGACTACTTCTCTTTTCCCAGGTTCATTTGTAGATAGGTAATTTTAGTAGCAGTAACATGACAAAAAACTGGCATGTCCCGTGATGCCTATAATGCAGATGCTGGCCAGTCTAAACGACATAGATATTCACTGTTTGAATGCCATTGCTATTTTGTGACAAGTCACCCAAACAAGATGTAAATGAACTAGGTGTGCAAGAACAAAGAAATTTATCAGTTTAATAACTAAACCATATCATTAAGTATATTCTAAAGATACCCTATTTCTATGGGAAAGTATAATTTGCCTGGTCTAATAAAACCAATAAATTTTTTCTGGGAAGCTGTAATTTAAAATAATTTGGTGGTAATAAACACATTACAGAAGATGTAAACATTTGGGCATGAAATACTAAAAGAGAAACCAGTCTTTGGAGTCACATCAGTTTAGACTAAAATTAAAACAAAGTTATCTCAATGATCTAATTCCATCTGTAAGAAAATTTTTAAAATCAACTTTGGCGTATGTAATGCCAAGAAGACAATACATTACAATGTGATAAAACAAAAATGATCCATGAAATTTGTTCCATTCCCCACTCCTACCCCTCCCAATAACCTTAAGAGAGAAACTTTTTCTACCAAATCGACTTCTAGTTGTTTGGGGAAAGCCTCAACTCAATGAGACAACTCAGAATCATAAAACCGAGTGTAACTGTCAAAATCATAAAACTGAGTGTAACTGTAAAAATCCCACTGCCTCACTTAAAGCTATACACATGTAAAACCATGTAAGAACATCAATTTGCCTTTAGAGTTTTAGTCTAGCTTGTGAGAGAATAATTTTCTAAGAAAATTAAATAGCAGTCTGGCAAAACAATTTTACCTATTTCTAAAGGATGTACATAATTTCCAAAGAAAAGTACATGATTCTATTTAGATTATGCTTTTGAAAACTCTCCATATTTTGGTGAATACATTTAGATTCTTTATATTTTATTTCTTTATACAATAACCAAAAAGAATCTGCCTAGCTAACATATCAATATTTACTATAGACTATAAAACTTGCTGAAAGGAAATTTGTTAAATTAAAATAGAAAATTTGTCTTTGAACTTATAAAAGTTATTACAAGATTTTTCTGTCTTAAGGAAAACAGCCAACTTATTTTAAGGAACAAGACATGGATTTCATCTCAAACTCAACTCAGTGGATCAATGAATAAACTTCAATTAAATAAAAAGCACCTATGAGAAAACAGCTCATATTCAATGTAGAGAATTCTGTCTATTTGCCATTGGTGAACAAATCCATTAAATGAGTAAGAATGTATCAATTAAGGAATGATAAAAAAACTATTCAGTGAAGGTGATTTAGAAAAGGGAATCCCAAGGCCAAAATTCTCTATGTCTAAAGCATGCATAAACATACTACAGTTAAGTTTACATCTTCAGTAAACTTTACATAATTAAATATAAAGGTATAAGCTTTTTAGGTCAGGTAAATATACAGAATGCAACAAAACTTACATTATCAAATAGTTCAGTATCCCAGAGCATCATAACAACCAATACTACAAATGGAATTTTCCCTAGTTCAACATAATCTAATAGTAACATAAGAATGGAAGAACAGAAATCAGATTGCCAAGACAAATTTCACCTTATATAAATTTTACTTGTTATTTTTGATGGTATTGATTAGATCCCATGAAGTTTGTTATTAGCAAGTTATTTCCAGTTGAATAAAAGCTACTTTCCTTTTTTATTTAATCTTTATTGTATTTTTTCCATTACCATTTAGTCCCTTTATACCCCCTCCCCCAAAAGCTACTTTCTCTTAAAATAATTACATAAAACATATACAAATACAACTGAACAATGAAAAGACTAATATTTTTCAAACAGGCTAGCCTAAAATCACTATACTAGTATAGTAACAATGTAGAAACTTCATACTCTCTTACCACAAAAAAAAATGCTATATATCAGGTATTTTGGAATGCATTATTTTTTTTTAAAAAGGCAAAACTGATAAACAACTTTAATGTGGTCTAGCCGAGATTCAAGTATCACTGTACTACTCATTTAACCATAGAAGAAACAGAGGAACCTGAAAGCAATTCATTACTTTGGCACACCATACCTAGTACACTCTTAGACAGAAACAGAATCCAGTCTTCATTTCTTGTGTTTCTCTAATACTCTATTACCAAAGCATTTTCTATACACAATCCTAGAAAAAATTCTAGTAATTCAAATGAGCAATTAATGGGGAAGTTTCTTCCAGGTCTCCTTCTTTGATGAAAACTTTCCAAGATTTCGTATGCTGTTCTAAAGAGCGATCCAAAAATTTCAAAAGCCTTGTGCCTGATCCTAACTGCAAAATCTTTGAGTAGAAGAATCAAGACAAAACTTAGTTTCTAAGTCTCACATCATAGATTTTTTTAAAGATTCTTTTTCTATTAATTCTAGATTATTCATATAAGTGGTTTTAGAATACTTGTTGAAAGTAAAATTCAGATGAAAGGAAGTTACCTTTTCTTTCCATCGGTAAAGTCAATAACCTAATCTATAGTTTTTGCTGCTATCAAGGAGCTATTTCAATACTTAAAAAATATAAAAATTATAGCAGGGAAGATTTTTTTCAGTCCTTAAGTTTCTTACATCAAGAATGTAGAAATCAGAACTCTAAGCCCTCAATTACATCGGCTGTCAGCACAGAAAGTAGATGATTGAGATGATATGATCTTAGTTAACAGTTCGATTTAATCATAAAGATGTGTTTCCAGTGTTCAAAACAAATGCAGCTTCTCTGTTCATCAGAAATCCTTCCAGTTGTTTACTAAAGGAATCCAGCTTGGAATTGGTAACTGTACATCATACTGTTGAGATAGGAGTCTTGGAAAAAAGTTCAGTCTTCTGGAAAGCCAAAGAAGTAAAAGGTGCTCATAGCCATTTTAAGGAATCCAAAGAGAAGTATAAAAAGTTACTAAAGACTATCTTAACCAAATGGAACCGGTGCTTCAGTTTCTAGCACTATGAAGTTATCAGACCCTGCCTCAAATTTTGTCTTCATCTATTAATATTACCTTTTTAGGGTTGAATATGAGCCAGTTAGACTTCATTCCGGAGATTTCAGACAGAAAATGAGACATCTGAGGTATTGCTCCTCCTAGATTAGATGAGAAGGAAAGATATAGCTGGGTGTTGTTTGCTAACTATCCGTCTTGACCTTAGCAGAAGATAAAAAGCATTGGACTCATTAGCAAGATTTTTATTTTGTTGGCTGATTTTTCTTTTTCTTTTTGTCCCAACTATTGGCTTTCAAATATTCATTTTAGCTTTCATAAGCAAGGTTACTCATGGAAAGGACTTCAGTTTTTCCTCAAGGCATCTTCAGTAAGAAATTCTTTCTTTTCTCAGTTCCAAGAGGCTGCAATGGCCAGGCAGATGCTTTGCATGTGACAGCATGCAGCTCAGAGCATGACTTAAGCAAAAGAAAAAGTCTGGTATTGTGTTTGGAGTTGATAGTTGATGTTGCAGACTTGGAGGAGATGAATACACTGATTCACTTTTGGAAGTATACAGGCCTCTTGTCATGGCTACCTGTATTTAAATTCATTCTGGTATTTGTTAGTAGGCCAAAAGCCAAGCCCGTCAACACATGTATTATAAGTTCATTCTTTAAAATTAAAAAAATATATATACAAATTCTCATAATAAACTTCTGATATATGAAAATTCAGTCTCATATTATTCTTGGTTAAAGTGATTTTGCTCTATGCAATCAATGCTTTTATAAAGAAATCAAATATATAAAGGATAATTCCTAGAAATTAAAAGGATGAATATTAATTGCTAAATAATGTGAATTAAATTTCCAATATAAAGTTTTCTTCCTACACCAGGTATAGTACCAAAATATCATGACCTGTATCATGATTTTAGCAATCTTCATAATTCCAAGCTGCTTAATGAGCAGCTCCTCAGCTCATATTGACAGCAAGAAATAGTTGGCAATTAATAGATGTTCCAGCTCATCTTCTCCATTTTTTAATGAAACTTCCTCAAGAATTCCTAAAATAGAATTGCCAATGAGGTCTAAAACCCAATGAATTCTGATAAACTCTTTTTCTCTAAAATAAGGTTGTTTACATCAAGGCACATGCCAGCAACGTTAGTCTCATGGACCAAGATAAATTATTGGTGTCACAGGAACACCAGTCCTATCAACACAGTCATCTAAAGGATGCAAGGATGACTTTCCAATTCCAAAGTTTCCTGCTTCTGATAACTTCCACTAATGCAAATTTTGTAAGAATTTTACCCTTATAGTTGTTTTCATAATTCTTATAAACTGCTTTATTTAAATAAATTGAAAATGATTCCATAAAAACATTACTAGTCAAATCTCCCAAGAGTTATTAGAAGAGGTCACTCCATAAACAATGTTTACCTAGTTATTGCTGAATGTTGCTTATAAGATATAAACTGTATTCTAAAACACATCATACCGATCAGATAGGAAGCAACTGTACCATAGCAATAGCTGATATTTGCATGCTACAAAATCTGATAAATAAACCCATTCTTATTTAAAAGCATTATGCTGTTATTGTTAAATAGCTAACATTATTAAGACACAAAACTTTTTAGTTAACATATTCATTACCTTCACTGATCTGATTCTCTGATGAAATCACACTTCCCGAGGGCAAGGGACCAACTGAACTGGAGACTTCCACAGCCTGCCTCTTCTCAAAACTAAACTCTGGAAGTCTTGGAGCTTGGGGTCTGGTTTTTCTTGCAGGATTCAAGAAAAAACAGTAGGCACATCGGAAAGCTGCAGAGAATTTTTAAAAAATAAACAAAACCATAAACCGAAGAAAACTCAAGGACTAATCAGGTAACTCTCAAAATTACTTTTTCATATAGTCAAAGAACCCTTCAAAAGTTATTCGTCCCTTGTGAAATTACATATGGTTTTAGTAATATTATTGCAGGTATTTGAACCAAAGCTAATTTTAAAGCATACTTTCTTTTCCTTTTTTTTAAGGCATACTTTCTAAGTATTATTAGAATATTAATTTTAAAACAGAAAAGTTATATAGAAGGTTAACTAATAACAGTAAAACAGTATTAATAATCACCTAAATGTATTATGGAAATTATATTTCTAGTCACCAGAATCATTAGCTATTTTTAAACCCAGAACCTCACTCATTTGCCCAAGAAAATGCAGTATGTCATATTTGAGAAGCATAATTAATTTAGCACAATATTTTTTAATAGTGACTACACATAAGAATCATCTATGGAGCTTTAAAACCATGTGATGCCTAGAACCCCACCCCAGATCAAGTATAGGAGACTTTTTGTACATGGGCCCTGGACATCATAATTTTTAAAAGCTATTCAGGTGATTCTGAGTCACAGTGAAGTTTGAGAAGAGCTGGCCTATAGGTTGTACATTGTTATGAGAAAAATATAAGTTGTCTTTCCTGCTTTGCTCTATGTTCTAAAATAAGGACAATGTGCCTGAACACTATATACAGAGACAGTACCAAAAATAAAATGACATTACATGGGGACTGGTATACAATGACGTATTTGAGAGTAAAGTATTTAAAATAAATGCCCAATAGTTCTTACCAATGTATTCAAATTCTTCTTTCAAAGCCATGCCATTATGAGAAAAACACTGCTGACATATAAGGGCATACCTACACCACATGGAAAAACAAACGGACTAGTTACAAACGCAAACAAAGCCCATGGGAGAGGCTACTTCAGCCATCACAGCCATTTTATATTTTAATGTAGCTAGATATGTCATAACAGATTAGATGTTCTTAGGTAACAATAAATAATACTCTCTAAACATAGCAACAGCCAAAATTTCAACCATTTTAAAATATAATATATGAGATACTAAAAATAAACTAAGCAACAGTCAAATTAATATATCCTTATTGAGTTAGCAGAAACATTTGGTAATAGAACACTTAAATTTCGGTGTTTCCTAAAGTATATTCCTGGGGATGACAGACCCCAAGTATGTGGTCAGATAAGATCGAACCTCTCAGAGATTCACAGTGAGAAGTCTTATAGCAAAGAAATTAATTTTGTTTAGTTCAGTCCAAAGGTTAATATCTGTACCTCATAATATCTGTATCTATCCCAGTTACACTTAAACATCTTCCTCATTTTCTATTTATTGAGTCATTCTATTCTCTGTGTATGTACTTAACAAAATATTTGGCCCTATTAAAAGACATTCTGTTTTGAATAACATACAATTTATTATATTAACTTTAAATTCTAGTCCCCTATTAAATTGATAATATTAACCAATAACCTTGTCAAATATCTACTCTACTATTCTAAAAAAATTTTTTACTATGACAATTGCTTCACTCCATCATACCTATCTTCCTACAAGTACTGTAAGGGTCAAAAAAGATAATAACTGGAAGAGTATTTTGAGACCTGTAAGTGCCTAATGCATGTAAATTGTCCTTGTTGTTATTAAAATTATCACCATCACCAAGTCCAGTACTGACATCTACAAAATGCCATTTCTTACAACCTACCAAGTTTTCACTATCTGCGTACTCTTCAAATTTAGAAGTTTTAGTGAAATGAATCAATTTCTCTAAAAATAACCTTAGGGTAAGATTATAATATATAGGGTTACAGTAATTTTTGTTTTATATATACATTTTCTATATTTTATCTAGATATTTTGTCCAAACTCCTACTGAAAAAAACAATTGAATATGTACACTTTTGCAAGGCTATAAAATACTACTCCATTATGTTTTAAAATAAGGAAACAGGAGCCACAAAACTACAGAAATCTAGTGTGTGCACAACCCAACATGTACGCCATGACCAATAAACTTTTTCTTCATTTGCATGTATTTACCACCCTGGCAAACATTACCTGTTTTGTGGACCATCACCAACTAAATATTCAACAATTCTATCCAAAGCACCTCGTTCTCGGGGGAGAATGGGTCTTGCTAAAGGTGGCCCCGGAGGATGAAGACCTAGTAAATAAATAAATACATAAAAATGTATAAGCATGATTCAGTTACCAGGAATTACCTATGCTTGTCAGAACTTAAATGATTTTAACAAAACAAAAATAATATTGATTATTATAAATCTTTGTAAATTCAAATTTTAATTAAAAAGGCTGTACTACAAAGAAAATATGTTTAAATATGTGTTTTATCAGAAACACCAACCTAATCTATTAAGACATGAAGCTATGTGAGGTTCTGTAAAAACTAATTTTTACAATGGCCAGACTTCTAAAAGTTTATGTAAGAATAAATTAGGGAATCCCACTTTGAACCGTAATAGAATCAGAGGGGTCATAATTTACCTTACCACCTAAAACAACTAAAATACTGTGCAAAATATGATGCAACAATTTCAAAGACATTGGGTATCAGGCAATGTAGGATAAAAATCTGTGAGAGAAAAAAAGCAAATAAGATGAGCCATACAATTGCTCCAGCTGGTTGCCTAGAAAGAATTTCCAGGCAACAGCTCTAGGTAAACCCAGGTGAAGTGAACCGTCTCCCTGAGATGAGGAGATAAATTAAAGCTGCAACTCTGGAGGAACCAAGCAGCTTGGCTTCACAGGAAAGGTAGAAGAGAATGCACAGAGCAAGAAAACCAAAGATCTGCAGACTATTCAACAGAGTACTGATTGACACATGCATATGAGGAAACTACCTGAGGACAGAGAAAGAACTGACCCAATATATTAAAGGTAACAGAAGCTTACATGGAGCAAAATGTTGAACATTTTAACCAGCCAGCATGGAAAACTTCATAACTCACAGGTCACTGGTTAAGTATTGAGGAGTTTTACATAGGAATATAAAAATATCCCTCATCCAATAAGGTAAAACTCATGTCTGGCATCAGATAAAAGATTATTAAACTTCCAAATATTCAGGAAAAATACAACCCATAATGAGGAAAAAAACAATAAAAAATGACCCCAAAATGACAGATAATAGAATTAGTAGACAAATATGTTAAAACACTTATGACTATATTCCATATGCTTGAGAATCTAAACAAAAGATACAATGTTAAGTAGAGACACAGAAAAAATTTAAAAGACCCAAACTAACTTCTGCAGATGAAAACTACAGTGTCTAGGATGAAAAATCCACAGATGGGATGAATAGCAATTTAGACATTACAGGAAAAAAAATATTAGTAAATGTCAAGATTGAGCAATTGAAACCATACAAAATGAAACATAAAGACTAAAAATATTTTTAAATGAAAAAATCATCAGCGAGCTGTAGAACCTAATATACATATAACTGGAGTCCAGAAGAAGAGAGAGAAGGAAAAGAAAACAGTATTTAAAGAAATAATGCACAAAAATTTCCCAATTTGATGAAAAATATAAACTCACAAATCCAAAAGTATCAACAAAACTTAAGCACAAGAAACATAATTTTACAAAGGACACAGCATAGTCAAATTGCTTAAAACTAGTGATAAAGAGAAAATCTTAAATGCAGTCAGAAAAAGATACATTATGTATAGAGAAACAGAGATGGGAACGACAGCACATTTCTCACCAGAAAAACAAGCAAGCCAGAAGACAACGAAACAGTATGTTTGAAGTTCTCGGGAAAAATGATCAAATTAGAATTCCATATTAGTGAAAAATATTTTTTAAATGAAGGCTCTTTCAGACATACAATCTGAAACAATTCATCCCTAGAATTACAGGACTAGAAATGTTAAAAGACATCCTTCAAGCAGAAGGAAAAGACATCAGATGAAAAGCTGATCTTTTCACCAAGGAAGGATTACCAGAAATGGTTACCATGTGGATAAATATAGAAAACTTTTATTATTTAAATCTTTTAAAAGATAGTTTATGGTTTAAAGAAAAAATAATTCATTGTGGAGTTTATAATATGTAGAACCAAAATACATAATAACAATAGCACAAAGGCCAGGAGGGGAGAAATGTAACTATACTGTGTTAGATTCTTAAACTGCATGTGAACTGATACCCTATCACTTGCAGATAAATTGTGATAAACAAAGATATATACTGTAAACACCAAAGTATATATCTTTGTTTATCACAATTTATCTGCAAGTGATAGGGTATCAGTTCACATGCAAATTATAGAATGGAGTCAAAAAATACTCAATCTAAAAGCAGAGTATGAGAAGAAAGGTAACAGAAAAGACAAACAGAGAAAAAAAAGAACAATAGAACATTTAAACACAAACCTATGCATACCAATCATTGCATTAAATGTGTATGTCCTGAACATCCTCATCATGAGGCAAAGATTGCCTGAATGAATAAGAAAGCAAGACCAAATATATGTTACTTACCAAAATATATATATATATATATATATAAAGATCAAATAAATTAAAAGTATGTGATAGGAAACACACATATATAAATATGCTAACCACTAATCAAAAGAAATCTGTAGTAGCTGCATTGATATCACGCAGAGTAGATTTTAGAGCAAAATATATTCTCAGAGATAAAAAAGTAATTTCATGATGAAGTCAATTTATCAAGAGGGCATAACAATTCTAAATATACATGTGTATCATAACAGAGCTTTAAAATACATAAAGCAAAAACTAATAGAACTACAAAAAGAAATAAATGTACAATTATAGTTGGAGATTTCAACAGCCTTCTCTCAACAGTTGACAGAATAAACAGACAGCAAATCGTTAATAATACAGTGTTGATATGGAACAGCACTACTAGCAACTTGACCTCATTGACATTTATAGCCACTCTACCCAACAGAAACAGCATATAGTAATGCATCGCTTAATAATGGAGATGTGTTCTGAAAAATGCTTCATTAGGTGATTTTGTCATTGTACAAATATCATACAATGCACTTACCCAAACCTATACAGTAAGGAGCCTACTACACACCTAAGCTCTATGGTACAATATGGCATATTGCTACTAGGCTACCAACCGCTCCAGCACATTACTGTACCGAATACTACTGTAGGCAACTGTAACCCAATGGTAAGTATCTGTGCATCTGAACATAGAAAAAGTGCAAGAAAAATACGGTATAAAAACTAAGAAATGGTACACCTGTATAGGGCACTTACTACGAATGGAGATTACAGGACTGGAAGTTGCTCTGGGTGAGTCAGTGCGTGGTGAGTGAATGCAAAGGCCTAGGACATTACTGTAGACTCTATAAACACTGCTCCACAAGCCCTCCCCCTGCTTCCTTCCAGCAGGGTCAGAAGTAGACCACCGAAGTTGTCAGTGCTGCTCCACGAACAGGGCGTGGGCTGCAGTGACTGGAAACATGGAGGAGAAACTGGCTGGGTAAGGCACAGATCACCGTGATAGTGACAGTCAGGAGGAAGTGAAAGGTGGCCTGAAAATCAGTAGGAGTAAGAAATCAAGATGGAGAGATAAAGGGACATAAAGGATTGTCATGGCAACATGGTTTTGGCTACTGCATGTTGGAGCAGCGGTCAGATTAACTAACTCTGTGGTATTAAAAAAGAGGAGTGTTTAACATGGAGAGGGTGTAGAATTAAGGATTCAACATTTTCACTTTGGTAATTTGTTTTTGGTTCAATTGACCCTATCTGACACAAAGAGCTCTCTCCGGTACTGAACTGATAAAAGAAATAAAACTTATCTATGCTCTACATCATTACAACCTGGAAATATTTCCAAAGTTCAAGGACAGGGTGGCTCCACACTACCACATAAGCTTTTACTAAAGTGGCAGCAGCACTCAACACTTTTTAAGATGGCCCCTGTGGACCTGCGTCTTTGTACAGGAACTGAGTTTCTCAAGATTTACAGCAACATTCTCTGAAGACGATCAAGCTAGATCGGGGAGCACTGTGGTGCCCTCTGAATACATTATGCCGGGGGAACCAGCTCCTCTGGGCGAAGCAGATCAGTGGCTGACTGATTGGGATGTAATCTGTACACTCAAAACTGAGGTTCTGAGAGTAAGATGGAATCTGTTGCCAAGCCCAACAGATACTGTTCTTGTCAAAGAAAAAAATTCCTCCTGAACCACAAAGCCTTCCGTTCCTTATAGGAAATTTATCTCCATTATAACCTTAAGAGACCATCATCATATATGTGGTCCATCATTCAGCAAAACATCATTATGTGGCACATGACTGCATTCTTTTCAAATGAACAAAAAAGAGATGATATTCTGAGACAAAAAACAAGTCTCAATACATTTAAGAAGATTCAAATAATACAAAGTATATTTTCTGGCCACAATAGAATTAAATTAAAAATCAACAACAGAAAGACATAGGAAAAAATCTCCAAATACTTAGACATGAAATACAGTATTTTGCTGTATATAATGTGCACTTTTTGCCCAAATATTTGAGGGAAAAATAAGGGTGTGCATTATACATGGGTAGTACCTGAAATACCTTGTATCTGTCCTTGTGTTTTATAATTACTTGTTACATAAAATTTCCCATACTGTGTGTTCAAAAAATGTTAAAATCCCTGTATAATACAAAAAACAAGTATCTAAATATAAATAAATAAATAAATAAATAAATAAATAAATAATTGAATTAAAAAATTAAAACAAAAGTTTCTTTCCTGAAAGTGTGGTCCAAAAATGTGGGTATGCATTATACATGGGAGCACATTATATACAGCAAAATGTGGTAATATACATCTAAATAATAAGGGAAATTAGAAAGTATTTTTAAATAAATAAAGAAATTTTAAAACATATCAAATTATGATATGCAGCTAAAATAGTAATTAGAGGGAATTTTATAACTACACTTCCCTATAACTATAGGCATAGGAAATTCCTGTAACACTAAACACGTACAAAAGAAGATAGGTCTAAAAACCATGATTTCAGCTTCCACCTTAAGAAACTAAAAGCAAAGAGCAAATAAAACCCAATATAAACAGAATAGAAGAAATAATAAAGATCAGAGAGAAAACAAATAAAATAGAAAACATAAAAATAATAGAGAAAAACTAGTTCTTTGAGATCATAAAATTGGTAAACCCCTAGCCAGACTTAACAGAAAAGAGAGAAGATACAAAATACTAATATCAGGAATAAGAGAAATGGCATAAATCCAAATTGTGAAGATATCAAAAATATAATAAGGGTACACCCTTATTATATTTAGATGACATAGACAGATTCCTTGAAAGACTACAAAATTACTATAGCTGACTCAGTAAGAAACAGGTAACTATTCATTTGCTAAAATTTTGTTAAGAATTTTTTCATCTATGTTCATGAGGGATATTAGTCTGTCATTTTCCTTTTAAAAAAATAAAATGTCATTTTTCTTTTAAAAAAATTAAAATCTTCTACAAATAAAACACCAGGCCAATGTAGCTCAGTGGATTGAGTGCAGGCTGGGAACCAAAAGGTCCCGATTCGATTCCCAGTCGGGGAACATGCCTGGGTTGCGGGCCAGGTCCCCAGTGAGGGCCATGTGAGAGGCAACCGTACATTGCTGTTTCTCCCTCCCTTCTCCTCTCTCTAAAAATAAATAAATAAAATCTAAAAAAAACAAAAAAACAAAAAACAAACAAAAACACCAGGCCAAGATGTTTCAACCTGTAAATTCTACCAAACATTTAAAAAAGAAATATCAATTCTACACAAACTGATCCATAAAATCGAAGACAAGGGAATACTTCTTGTATAAGGCCAGAATTATTACACTGATACCAAAACCAAAAAAGCATTACAAGAAAAAAAACACTACAGACTGATATCCCTAAAGAAAATGGATATAAATACTTATAATGAAATTGTAGTAAACTGAACTCAACTATATATATATATAAAAATAAGATATCATGACCAAGTAAGATTTATCCCAGGAAAGCAAAGTGGTTTAACACTAAAAAATCAATCAGTGTATTCCACTAAACAAACAGATGTTAAAAACACAACATACAAAAGAAGAAACTAAAACCCCTATATAAGCATCTCAATAGATGTAGAAAAAGCATTTGACAATTCCATAATCCATTACTAATAAAAACCTTCAGCTAACTAGAAATAGAAGGGTACTTCCTCAACCTGGTAAACACTATTTATAAACAAACAAACAAACGACAGCTAACATTATGCTTTCCTCTCAAGATCAGCAAATAAGGCAAGGATGTAAGCTCTCACCACTTCTATTCAACACTGTACTAAAGGTTCTAGCTAGTGTAATAAGGTAAAAAAGGAATCAAGATTAGAAAGAAAGAAGTAGAACTGTCTTTATTCATAGATGATTTCATAGTCTATGTAGAAAATATCATGGAATCTATAAAAAAGCTATTAGAATTAAGTGATTATGCAAGATTATAGAATATATGGTCAATATACATAAATCAATTGTATTTCTATATATAAAAATAATGAACAATTGGACACAGTTTTTTAAAATACTACTTACAATTTGATCAAAAATATAAAATAATTAGATGTATATTTAACAAATAAATGTGCAAAACCTATATACTGAACACTACAAAACAGTGCTGAGAGAAACTAATGATCTAAATAA
The DNA here is from genome assembly GCA_004026765.1 of Micronycteris hirsuta. NCBI lineage: Eukaryota > Metazoa > Chordata > Mammalia > Chiroptera > Phyllostomidae > Micronycteris > Micronycteris hirsuta. The sequence goes on along the minus strand of PVJI01012287.1, from coordinate 36,162 downwards.
ACGGAGAAATATACTGTGTTCCTGTAATTAAATTTGGTGATATCAGAAGAGAGGAATGGAGCTCTGGCTCAGTGGATTTAGCTCTGGCCCGAGAACCAAAATGTCACCAGTTGGATTCCCAGTCATGGCACAGGCCTGGGTTGCAGGCCAGGCTCCCAGTTGAGGGTGGACAAGAGGCAACTGATGGATGATGTATCCCTCTCACAACAATGTTTCTCTCCCTTTCTCCCTCCCTACTCCTCTCTCTAAAAATAAATAAATAAAATCTTTTTTAAAAAGGAGAGAGGAATGGAGAGTGGGTAGTGGAAGAATAACCTAAAATTTACTTAATGATTTATGTCATGTAAAAACAGTAACAAGTATAAAGACTCACACATTCAAGCTTTATGAAGTGTAACTCCACAATCTCTCAAAAGTGAAAGTGAATTGTTTGCAGGAGATACTCTGAACCGAGTGACAACACAGAAAAAGGCAACTGAGAAGAAAATTGGAGGATAAAATAAATAAGATGCGATGTCTGCCTTCGGAAAACAAGGCAGGATGAACCTAAGAGTAAGATGCGCAGCCATGGAGATTTACATGAGGACCTCATAGAAGCCTTTGAAACCAAATGACACCTTGTTGTTGGAACAAGCCTTGCAATTCAAGGATACAAGGTTTTCAAATTGACTATGACAAACACTTTAAAGCATTCAAGATAGGCTTTGGGGTAGGAACATTATATTAGTATTTTAAAGAATAAGAAAAGAAGCCCTGGCTGGTGTAGCTCAGTGGATTGAGCACAGTCTGTGAACCAAACAGTCGCCAGTTCGATTCCCAGTCAGGGCACATGCCTGGGTTGCAGGCCAGGTCCCCAGTGGGGGCCACGTGAGAGGCAACCACACATTGATGTTTCTCTCCCTCTCTTTCTCCCTCCCTTCCCTTCTGTCTAAAAATAAATAAATAAAATCTTTAAAAAAAAAAGAATAAGAAAAGAGATTTGCTTTGTAAATAATCACAAACCTAAAGGTGTCTACCAACTGAAAAAGGGCAAATGATGTCAAAATTATAGCTATTCGTAAATAAAATTTAGGCTCTAGAAAAAGTTCTTAGTATTACAAATCAAGTATATTTTTTCCGGTTTTATCAGATAAGATAGTTGTTTACTTATTATTATACGTTTACTTATGTATTAACAACATTCCATCATTATCATCAAAAAATAAACTTTAATATAGACATTAAGTGTCATCTCTTATCATAAAATTTTCAACTTGAATAAGCATGCCAAATTAGAATTTGAAAGCATGTAAGCTAATTTAACTTTTGCTGGAATATTTTACTTCTACATGTTTAAAATGAAAATGTCCATAAAGGAATCTGAATATATAAAATAAGATTTCTTAAAAATATCTTAAACCTCTTACATCCTTAGTAAATTTTAAAATAACACATCTTCATATTCATGCTGTTAAGGATAACAGTAATTAATACAAACATCAAGAGCAATCATTGTAGGAATCCTGGTCATTTTTATACAGCTTGGCAAATTATCAAGTACCTGCTGGTTATTAATTTTCAAACATATGGGAGCCCTGTGGTAATACACATTAAATTGATTGTCTTCCACAAATATGGCATAATGAAAAAATGAATTATTAATCTTCTCTATAAGAAATCACTTAACTCACTCATATTTTTGGCAATGTACAACTTAAATACAAAGTCTTCTATACAGAAACTAATTAAAAACTTTAGTAAAATATGTTATATTGAAATGATCATGAAATTTAGGCCATTATTCCTTCTAACCCTATTTTTACATGTGCTATTGCACTTTTTATGTAAGTTGCTAAACTTTTATTTCTTTAAAACTAGTTAAATTCACAAATGTATATAATACATGCATTCTCACAAAAAAAATAATTTCATTAAACAACTAAGAACTTTACAAACCTTGGATATCGCAAATCAGTCAGATAGCAACTGAAAGATGAATAATTTCCAATTTATTTTTTCTCAATTTCACAAAATGTATGGCTACCTTAAGGGACATCATCATATGTCAAGTTTAAAAGTATTTTTTCAATAATTGTTTTAAAAATTACGATTTGTATCATTTCATTTGAAGCCAGATTTCTTAATGTTTATAAGTTAATAGTTTTCTAAAATCTAATGCTGCTTTTTTTGAAGGAAGAGCAGGAAAAAAAATCTACTATAATATTAACATTTAGATTGTTTATTGATTTTATTACATAAGTGCCCTGAATACCTGATCCAACCACTGACTTGCCTCAAAATCATTACAAATTATGTTAGTAATTAGTCATAAAAATACAAAAATAATCTAAATTAAAATTAAATATCCTAAAATAAAATAATTTACAATCATATTCAAAAACTCGACATGGAAATCTACATAAAATAATGTAATCTGCTAAAGCAGTGAACTTCCAAGTCCCAATGACACCCCAAAAGAAAACTGCAGGATAACATAATCTATTACTCTCCAAAAATCGGATCTTCCCCCAGTGAGCTGTCCCACTAAAAAAGGAGAATTCAAAGGAATGAAATAGTAGTAAACGAATATATTAATTTAATAGGACTTTGTGTTAAATTATCTGTCAGAAAATACTTAGGTTCTTTGGCTTTAAAAAAAAGACATAGCATAATCAATAAAATATAATTAAAAGAAAAAAGAAAACAAAAGATAAAAAAAAGAAGACTTTCTCCAACGACAACATACAGACGGCCAACAGACGTGAAAAGATGCTCAGTGTCATGAATCATCAGAGAGATGCAAATTAGAACCACAACGAGATATCACTTCACACCGGTCAGAAAGAACAACCGTCATAAATGAATCAACAAACAAGTGCTGCAAGGATGTGGAGAAAGAATACTTTTTGCACTGAGGAGTGCAGACTGGTGCAACCACTGTGGAAAGCAGTATGGAGATATCCCAAAAAATTAAAAATGGATCTGCCTTATGACCCAGCAATCCCATTTCTGGAAACGTATCCAAAGAAACCCAAAGCACTAATCTGAAAGAACATAAGCACCCCTATGTTCACTGCAGCATTATCTGCAATCTCCAAGGTATGGAAGCAGCCCAAGTGCCCATCAGTAGATGAGTGGATAAAACAACTATGAGACATTTACACGATGGAATACTACTTGGCTGTAAAAAAAAAAGAAGAAAATGTTACCCTTTGCAAGAGCATGGATGGACCTGAAGAACATTATGCTAAGTGAAATATGCCAGTCAGAGAAAGACAAACACCTTATTTCACTTATATGTGGAATCTAATGAGCAAACTGAAATAACAAGCAAAAAACAGAGACAGACTCATAGAGAACCGGATGACAACTATTGGGAGTTGGGGGAGAGGTTAGTGGGTAGAGGAATCAAGGAAAAAGGACTCACGGACATGGACAACAGTGTGGTGGTTTGCAGCAGGGACAGGGGTGTAGGGGTTAAATGGTAATGGAAAAATACAATAAAAAAAATTTTTTAAGACTTTAATACCAGTCTATATTAACAATAGTACTGTATATCACAATGAAGGAATATTCTTCCTGAAATATGTTAAGTAATTCTTATGTTTAAAATATGTGAAGGGTGTAGCAAAAAGCATAAGTTTTTAACAGTCATAAATATATTCCAAAAGTGTTCTCTTTTATCCCCATTTTATAAAATCTGGAGCCATTCTAAAGCTGAATATAAAAAGATATGCTATACTGTTGACTACAGAATACTAAAAAATTTTATTGCCATTTAAACAAAGAAGCCATAACAGTTAAATGAGCTTAAGAAATAGGTTTCAGTATCACAAGGTGCCAGCTGTAAAGAGTTATGGCTAATTGAATATGGAACTCCTGCTTAATCAGATAACTGCTCTGCTATTTCCAAATGAAATGCCATTTCCATACTGTCTGAAAATGGCCCGTTTTATTGGTAACCGGAGAAAACAATATAAACTGTAAATAACATTAAGTGCTCTGTTTACCCATTCCAGGCACTGAAGTAGCAGGGGATCCAAGACGTCTCGGTAACACATTTGATGACAGGGCTGGAGTAACTGTTCTTTCCGGGGGTCCACCGGGGGCTGAAGTGTCCTTTGCTGGTCCAGGAGGTGTTGGAACTTGTGGAGGAGGGCCCTGGCTAGAGCTTGCTGGTGTGGGAGAAAGGTTTCTTTGCGCTGCAGTTCGCTGACGAATCTCTGGGAATAAGAAGTATGTACTAAATTTAATATCCAATACACCACATCAGCCAACATCACAAGTATTACTTACATTTAATAAAGTTTTGTGCCACCAAAAGGCATCCGTACGGCCAATCTGCTTGTAATAAAAAATCTATAAAATGGAACATTGAAAACTGACTATAAGAGAGTACTCCATCTGAACTTACAAGTCAACCGCATATATTTATAAAATCAGCCTTGATCTCACTCTATTTACTGATATCAATTTTCAAAATAAATTAAAATAAAATCATCATCCAATTATGTGTCATGTCTTTTACAGCAGTCCTTCCTAATATACGATAAAGAGAGCATATCAGTGTTAGTGAAAGTCCTAGTGGAAATTGCAGATTTGTTTTTCAAGATAAAAATAATGGTAACTCTATGAAACGAATGAATAAATATATTCTGGAATTATCAAATAATTTATGAGGTAATTAATTTAAGTGGTCATAGAAACGCCGATAAAGTATTCTTTACCATTAGGTACCACATCCATTCTCCATCATACTATTGCTATCTTTTATCAGTAAATTTCTTTTTGGCAATACCTTCAAAGGAAAACTTCCACTCAGCATAATGTACGATCATAAATAAATCTAATATTTAGTTGTAGACATTACAAGATTTTTCTGTAACAGGTTGGCAAATGTGCCACATCCAGGCTGCTGCCTCTTTTTGTAGTTTTATTGAAACACAATGATGCTCTTTTGCTTACATACTGTCTGCGGCTGCTTTAAAAAAGAGCTGAGTAGTTGCAACAGAGACCATATGGCTCTCAGAGCCATTTACTCTATTTACTGTCTGGCCCTTTACAGAAAGTTTTATGATCCCCTAACTCAATAACATCAAATTCAATTCTATCATTCCCCATTCCCACCAATACCTTACTTGAATGTTGATGGTAACATCTCAAGTAAAGAAGCACTTACAGCTTTTTTAATTCTACATATCTCAATGAATTATTATAAATCTTGAAGTAGTAGGCTGAAACTAAAGAAATTAAATTTTAATTGGCATGACTGGCAAAAATGCACACTTTCACAAGCAAAATAGATTTGGACTTTATTTGACAGTTAAAGATTTTCGTGAAAAGTTCATTGCAATCAAAAGTACAGCTCTAGCATCGGATTTCAGTTTACTACAATCTAATCTACTAGTTAAGAACCTAGGCCCAGTGGTCAGAAATGTTTGGTTAAAATCCTGGCTGTTCCTACATTACCTCAGATGGGTTAACTTCACTAAGTCTGTTCTTAACTCATAAGATTGTTATACGATTAAATAAAATAGTATCTATAAATTGAAAGTTCACATTTATTGAATACATATTAATTCATGTGACCGTGCTTTCACACAATTAAGTATTTTCAAATGACTAGTTAGCTGTAATTACTGGAACCAACTAATTTTCCATTGATTTTTTTTTTCCAATATGATGGGTTATTTTATTTTGCTCTGATGCAAAACCAGGAACCCCACCACAGCACAGAGATCAACACATTAAAAGGACACAAAAAAATAGTGTGGGACAGGCAGGACATGATGTACACACTGGAGAAACGGGTTGTTTCCTTTACAACGACACTACACTGTCGCTGAGGAACACATTTAAAATAATGCTGTGGAACTGAACTGAAGTGTGGCACAAATATAGTACTGAATACTTAAAACTTGTATGATTTTATTAACCAATGTCACTCCAGGCAACTTCCAGGTATGCCTTCCAGCACCTCACTTAGGATGCGTTTGCAATCTCTAGACCTCAGTGTGTGGGAGGATTAGAATCCTTTGGAAGAATAAAAAATTCACACTTTTGAAATTTCGAAAAATTTTAAGGCCAAAACATAGTGGGTTCATTTCTCTTCATCTCCAGGGATAAATCTGATGCCTCATTCAATACCTCATTAAGCTTCTAGTTCAAATCCCAAACCAAACTTGTGAACTTCTGCATTGAAGTTCTTTCTATCTATTCAAACTGATAGGGTCAGTCTGACTCCTGGTCAGAAGTCTGAGTACAACCCAGTCCAATCAGGCTGGCATTATTTACTTTAGCACAGAGAGAAGTTCTACAGTCCCACTTCTATTTAACAGCGATGCCAAACGGCTGTTGTTACTGCCAGCAATGCCGTCTCCAACCTAGCCACTGCAATAGTATGTCATCGTTATGTAAATAGAACTCTTCATATTTGGCTATTTTCATGCAATTTATATAGAAAATTTCAGATGTTGCTTGGACTAGTTGTATCCTAATATCTCCAAGTTCTAGTCACTTACTTAATAATCACAAGGAATGTGATAACAAGGAACACCTTAAAAGGTAGTTACACACTAGGATAGCCATTAAATGCTACAAAAGGTACTAAGATCAATACAGTCATATTAAGATATGGTCATTTAAATTAATTTTAAAAACAAGGCATCAAATATTATAAATCACTTTTAGATGATTTCAGATAAAACATAAAAAATGACATTTTCTTCCAAATAAAACTTAACATTTATTAGACTACATTAAAAAGTAGCTCTTTTCACTTCTTAAAGACTTGAGGCTGCTTCCTCTGAGTGTACATTTACTCTGTGAAAATTAACCAAAGCCCACTTTTAACAGCACTCGTGCTACTGAAAGGTGAGGTTTATAATTACCTAGTAAACAAAGAACATCATGTGTAGCATTCCATAAGAAATTTAGTGTAACAACTTCTAAATTTAAATTTAGGCAGACAAGGCAGGAGGGGAATGATAAGAAAAAGGAGAGGGAAAGGGAGAAAACAGTTTCATTATTTTCACAGGAAAAGCAGGCAACAAAGAGCATGGTGATCACCAGAGGGAAAGAGGAGCAGGGAAAGGTAGCAGAGGGTAAAGCAGAGATAAATGGTGAGGGAAGGAGACTTGACTTCAGGTAGTGAATACACAATATACAGATGATGTATTATAGAACTACACACTTAAAACCTATATAATTTTATTAACCAATGTCACTCCAATAAACTCCAGTTCTAAAAGTTACTTATTGATAGTTAAAAATAGTTAGTGATACAATCTAAATTTATATTTAGAAAAGTGTCATGAAATATTCTGGTAGTCCCAGTTTAAAATATCTAAGATTTCTCAACTTTTAGCCACTTGCCCCTGACAAATGCCTTGTATTATAACTACACCAAAAAGTTTCTAGTACTCACCAAAGTAATCATATTAGTTATATTCAATATTTCTTGAATTTAAATATAAAATAGCATCATTCCCCCCCACAAAAGATTTACGAAGCATTCTACATCAATCTAGTATAGTATCATAAGGAGCATCCCATAAAGGCAACTCTTTTTTTAAAAGACTTAATTTATTTATTTTTAGAGAGAGGGGAAGAGAGGGAGAAAAACATAAATCAGTTCCCTTTTGCACGTGTGCCCCCAACTGGGAACCTGGCCTGCAACACAGGCATATGTCCTGACCAGGAATCAAACTGGTGACCTTTTGCTTTGTGGGACAACACTCAAGCAACTGAGCTACGCCAGTCAGGGCCCCATAAGGTCAACTCTTGACAGGAAGATGTTTTAACATCCTTATCAATGACCAATCAATAATTTGATAAAAATCACACTCATTGAATATAAGGCCACATCTATATTTTTAATTCAAAATAAAGCAAATAAAATCAAAATATGATTAAAAACTACTGCCCTGGATGGCATAGCTCAGTAGATTGAATGTGGGCTGTGAACCAAAGGGTCGCCGGTTCGATTCTCAGTCGGGGCACATGCCTGGGTTGCAGGCCAGGTCCCCAGTGGGGGCCACATGAGAGGCAACCAAACGCTGATGTTTCTCTCCCTCTCTTTCTCCCTTCCTTTCCCTCTCTAAAAATAAATAAATAAAATCTTTAAAAAAAAAACTACTATATGATAATAAACAAAAGGAAGAAAAGTTTAAAATAATGATAACACAAGGTAGTTGCTAAAGCACAGATTCTGGGATCAAACTGGTTTGATTTAAATTTTAGCCCTGGCTGGTGTGGCTCAGTGGACTGAATGCTGCTGGTCTGCAAACTGAATGGTCGCCAGTTTGAATCCTAATCAGGGCACATGCCTGGGTTGCAAGCCAGGTCCCCCATTGGGGGTGCGCTAGAGGCAACCAATCAATGTATTTCGCACATCAATGTTTCTCTCCCTCTCTTTCAACCTCCCTTCCCCTCTCTTTAAACATAATAAAATTTTTTTAAAAAGAAAAAGAAAAAATAGCCCTGGCTGGTGTAGCTCAGTGGATTGAGCGCGGGCTGGGAACCAGACGGTCCCGGTTCGATTCCCGGTCAAGGGCACATGCCTGGGTTGCGGGCCAGGTCCCCTGTGAGGGCCATGTGAGAGGCAACCACACATTGCTGTTTCTCTCCCTCTCTTTCTCCCTCCCTTCTCCTCTCTCTAAAAATAAATAAATAAAATCTTTAAAAAAAAAAAGAAAAAGAAAAAATAAATTTTAGCTCCACCCTATTTATTAAATGTACATACAGCCTTTACCAAGTTGATAACATCTCTCAGTTCAGCTTCCTCATAATGAGAATACTTACCTCTTACGGTTTTTATAAAGATTAAATGAGATGATCAATGCAAAGAGCTTAGCCAGAGCACAGAAAAATTACTTAATAAGCAATAACTGGTAGAATAGTATACATCTAAAGGTTCCAGGGATTACAATAAATCAATAGCTAAGCAATCTAGAATTTCTAAATCAATTGTTAAAATAAAACACAGTTATTGATTTACAAATGAAATGTTTTCCTAAAGTTATCTGTGAACTTATTTAAATGCTTAAATCCACAATTTAGGTAAAAATTTCAATCTATAACCCTAGCTTGCTATTAAATAACTCTTGAAATAAATGTGCTATAATACACATAATTACCTCTTAATTTATCAGAGTTTTTAAAGACTTTTACTTATTTTTAGAGAGAGGCAAAGGGAGGAAGAGAGGAAAACAAAAATCAATGTGCGAGATATGCATTACCAAGAAAGGTATCTTTAAGCAGAAAACTTGCTAACTATACCACTTGCCGGACTTTAATTGAGTCTTTTGCTGTTCTGCTTCTTAAATTAAGAATACATTTTGCATTACAGCTCTTTATCTCACCCCCAACTGGGGACCTGGCCTGCAACCCAGCATGTGCCCTGACTGGTATCAGATTTTTAAATGCTGCTTCTTTACATACTGGGAGGAAGTTTTGTGTTTGCTTTGGTATTAAGCTGTAGTAGGAAGAACACCATACAATGTTCAGAAAGCATGGATTTTCATCCCAGCTGACAGCACCTGTGAACTAAAAAGTCTTTTGTCCAGTCTGGGTTTCAAATTTCTTTAAAGAGTGATGGCAGAACTACAAATACCATGGTACCTTGGTACTGGTCGTTAAATTGTTCCGGAACTCATGATAAGCGATGAAAGAGTGTTGAAACCCACCAGCACTGAGCAAACGATGAGTGATGAAGCATTTTTTCTTGTGGGGCGACATTGTGACTCACACAATTTGTAGCAAGGGAGACAAGTCCCAAGCAAGTGCCAAATGCTGAAACGTTTTTTTCTCATCAAAATGCAATAAGTACAGGATTTGGTGAGTTCTGAAGCCAATGAACACCGAGGTATGACCGCACAATCCTCACTATTTGCCTTAGTACTGATCAGGTTTTCTGAACTATTGTGTCTGTTCTAAACTTCATAAAAAAAATTTTTCAATAAATTTTAGTAATGAGAAAAAAATCTTTATGTATATCTAGAAACTTAAATTTACGGTGAGTTTGGCTATTTACAAGTATGACTGAGATGTATTATGGGGATATATCTTTAAGAGAGTTTCTATTTTTCAATTTATATAAATTCAGGTCTCACTGTTTAAATTTATAAAAATATAATTCCTTTAAATAACCAAAATAATGAAGACCAAGCATCTGACATCCCTTCCTTTCACTTTCAAAATTTTCTAAAGTCTACATTCACTATATCATCTTCTTCACATCCTACTCATACCAAGCTCCTTTAAATATAGTTTCTGCCCTACTTCTCTACTGAAATTATTTTCTTAAAAAGTTGATGGCTTTTTATTAACAGAAATGACTCCATAACATCTTCCTCTCCATCAAGGCAAAGCTTTCTGAAAAAAGAATAAAGAACTTTCTCAACATGTCACTCCTCAACACAATATAATTCGGTTTTTGTGTTCCTTTATAGCTACTACAGTATCGCCCACCATTGCTTTGGTTACATCACCATTATTGTTATTATCGGAGCTCTTCTTTATCAAATCCCTGTTATCTGCTAGAAATTGTATCGAGCGCTTTATGTGAGATTACTAAGTTATGTAATATTTAGACCAACTCTATTCACTTTTCAAAAGTAACCAAAGCTCAGAAGCTAAGTAACTTGCCAAAAGTCTTACAGTAAAATAAGAGCTGGAGCCAAGATTCAAACCCTAGTTTTTATGACAAGCAACAATGCCCTCGCTCTTTTATATAACCTCTCAAAAGCAACGGCCTCATTCATTTGTCTTCTACCTACTTGACTCTTTGCAGATGGTGACAGTGCATGCCATCTCTACTACACTCCAACTTTTCAGATGCCAGTTTAGTTCTGCTTTCAACTCTGCTCATTCCTTCAGTGTTTTTCCTTTCGGCGATAGATGGCGCCTTTCTCCATCTATCCTTACATATTAATGTTCCCTAGGGTTCTGCCATAGATCCTCTTCCTCTATTTTCTCTCCCTGGACTTCACTCAATCCCATAGTTTCAATAACTGTCACCTATACTTTCCAATGATTCATAATCTGTATCTACAACCTCAACCTTTTTCCTGAACTCCATATGAAATAATCAACTGTCTATAATCCACACCACCTGAATGTAATTCCCACTCAACAGATGCAAAAGGAAATTTATTATCTTTTACACAAACCTACTACTCAAATTCTTATGTTCCTTTCTTGCTTAAAACACTAACATGTAACCAGTTACGCCAGCCAAAAACCAAGGCAATACTTTGTCACCTACCCCACTCCCCACTTTCCAAATCTGAGTGCCTGCCATCAAGTCCTGTCAACCTACTCTTAATCTCTTCCTTTCTCAACTCCTTCACAACAGCTTTATCTAGTACAGGCCTTTATCTCTTACTTACGTTATACGATATCCTAATTGATCTCCATGTCTTCAGCCTTGCTCTCTCCAATCCATTCTCCATGTTAAAAAAAAGTATTCTTTCTAAAATGCAAACTTGACCTAAAATTCAAAGCCTCCAGTGGCTTTCCATATTGCCTATAAGATAAAATCCCAATCTCCACAATATTACATACAAAATGCTTCATAATTATTCCTCCTTCACCGGAACTCTACTGCTCTTTTCCAGGCATATGGCACTATGTGCAGTCTCTCTAGATACCAAGTTGTTTCTCTCTTCTTCTCTTTGCACGTGAAGGAGACCTGAAGAGACTTTTCTTCAGGTGTGTTCTCAAAGCAAATTGTTATTAAAATTTATAATGCACTGTGATTCGTGCTTATCTTCACTGTGGTCCTTAGCACGCTAAGATTATTTACATGTGCATACCCCTTTTAAAACCAAGAGCTAATGGGCAAAAACTGCATTTTTTTTAAAGATTTTATTTATTTACTTTTAGAGAGAGGAGAAGGGAGAGAGAAAGAGCAATGTATGGGTGCCTCTCACATGGCCCTCACTGAGGACCTGGCCTGCAACCCAGGCATATGCCCCGACTGGGAATCAAACTGGGACTTTTTGGTTTCCAGCCCGCACTCAATCCACTGAGCTACACCAGCCAGGCCAAAAACTGCATTTTTGTAGTCCCAGGACATGGCAAGGTAATTGGCAGAGAGTATGAGCTTAATAAAGGTCTGAGAAGCAAATTTGCTTTTCTCCTGCATTTCAATATCAAATTTCCAAACTGCCTACTACCCAACTTACATGATGCAGTAGGGGGAATAATGGCCTCCCAAACACATCCACTTCCTCATCCCCAGAACCTATAAATACGTTGTGTTACATGCAAGAGGAATTAAGGCTGCAGATGAAATTAAGAGTATTAATCAGTTGAATTTGTATTGCCAGCAGCACTGAGAATTTCAGCCTAACTTCAGGAGACCAAAAAAGGTATCTGAAGCAGAAAACTTACTAATCATACCACTTGCTGGTCTTTAGTTAAGTCTTTTTGTTGTCCTGCTTTTTAAATTAAGAGTGTATTTTGTTTATAGCTCTTTATCTCAGTATTTACTTTTTTCAATCACCTTGATGATTTCTTTCTACTCTCATTCATCTCCTACCTCTCTCAACTTTAAACCACCTCTACCTTTCAGTTCACCAAGGTCCCATTTGGTAAATTACTATTTTATAACATTTAAACAAAATTTGTGAATTCAAAGTTTCCTTTTATTTTCTTCAGCTTAACACATTTAGTAAGCAACCACTGTGAGTAAGGCACTACTGAATGAGATTCAGCACTGCCTACAGAGGTGGCAAGCAACAATAAGACAAAATTATGAAATACATGCATGTAAGCTAAGTGCCATAAAAAAGGAACCAACAAAGTACCATGGAGATTTCAAGAAAGGGGAGATTAAACTTAGTGATGGGATGAAGAAAGGGTTCATGATAATGGCGGCATTTAAGATGAACACTGAAAATGGATGAGGATAGAAATACCTTTGTTAACTGTATTAAGGTACATTTGGCAGTTTTAAAATAAGAGTCCAAAATTCTTTGATTTGCCTCCCACCAACTGGAGGAAAGAGGATGTATACGTCCCCTCCCTTGAATCTGTGTTGTTACTCTGACTACAAAAATATAAGTGTGCCAGCTTTTAGGACTACTTTCTGTCTCTTGAGCTGCTTACTCTTAGAACCCAGCTACCAGGTTAAGAGCAATCCCAAGTGACCCCATTAGAGAGGTCCCTGTGGAGGTGAACCAACAGCCAGCACCAGCTTGCCAGCCTGATAAGCCATCTTGGTAATAGACACTCCAGCCCCAGTCAGGTATCTCCAATCAATGTGAAGCAGGTATGAGCCAATTCTACCAAACCTTGCCAAAATTACATACTCATGAACAAAACAAATGAATGTTGTTTTAAGCCACTAAGTTTTGAGGTGTGTTATATAACAGACAACAAACAGTGCAGATATGACACTTAAGCAAAGAAAACTCAAGAGTGAATTTACTATTTAATAAGGTGTTTACCAAATTTTCTTAATGAAATGTACATCCCCCCCAAAATAGCAAAATATGAAGTACCATTCAATTTGCTATCAAAATCAAAAAAGATCAATGATTTCTACCTTAATCTCCCATATACGCCATGGAACACACATGAGTAAACTCTAAAAACCGACTTAAGTAAGTTGTAATCTATTTGCTAAAGCCATCAAATTTTTCTGCAATACTTATTGATTTCAAATTTAGCTGTGACAGGGTACAACTGACTTTTCTTTTGTTAATTTCATTAGTAGAAATGTAGTATTATACACAAGGTAAAAGAAAATGTATAAGTGGCTTCCTTTTAAAACAAATATAGAAAGGCCTGTTAAGAATTTATTTTAGCTATCGGATGGCATCCTTCAATAAGCTTATCAGCCTCCTTACTTCAATAATTCACTCCCATCTGTTGTCATAATCTACTCCTATATCCTTGCCATTAAGGACAACTGCATGACTCAAGTTCAAACATCTCACTGTCAAACCACACTTAACTTCCCAGCTATTTTGTAAAGGATCAGGCCATAAATATTTTACGTTTCGTTGACCATATATGGTTTCTGTTGCATATTCTTATTCTTCTTTGTTAGTTTTTAGAACACTTTAAAAATGTAAAACCAATTCTAAGCTCAAGAGCCATATAAGAGACTTTGGCCCAGATTTGCAGGCTATAGTTTTCAGACCCTTATATAATATTACCAACACCTTCTGACTATACATCATTCCCCTCTCATGTCCTTATTTCCCTCATGATCATCTTAGATTTCACAATAAAGTGTTATAATCACTCCTTTGTATACAAATTCACCTCCCTACTCCTTTATCAATTTGTCCAATCCATTAGGCAAAATCTCAGCCCTGGTTAATGCCAGCTCTCTGCCTACTCCATGCCTGGTACCCATACAACTAAACACAAGAGGAAAACACACAACCATGCTTTAAATTCATGATCATTATCTTTACGTGGATGTCAGTGTCCCCTGGCAGTCCTACCTTTTCCTAATCCACTTACTCTTATTCTCCTAGAGAATTACTTTAGATCTCCTCTTCAAAACTCCAATATTTGCCCTGACCAGCGTGAGTCAGTTGGTTGAGTGTCATCCCTCAAAGGGAAAGATCACCGGTTCGATTCCCAGTCAGGACACATGCCTAGGTTGCCAGTCCCCAGTTGGGGGTGTGAGAGAAGCAACCAATAGATGTTTATCTCACACACTGATGTTTCTCTGCTTTTCTCCCTCCCTTCCCCACTCTCTAAAAATAAATAAATAAAATTAAAAAAAAAAAAAAAAAAAAAAAACCTCCAGACTTCTGGTCAAATAGAGGCACAGGTAAACACAGCTTACCTCCTCACACAACCAAAGCAAAAATTACAACTAAACTACAAAACAACTATCACCCAGAACTATCAGAAAATCAAGCTGTATGGAAGTCCAACAACCAAGGAATTAAAGAAGCAACATTCATCCAGATGGGTAGGAGGGGTAGAGAGGTGCAGAGATGCAGAGACACGGAATGGGCAGTCCCACACTCAAGTGGTGGTGTATAAAAATAGGGAGGGATACCTTGATGTGAGAGATCCCAAACACACACCAGACCACCCCACCCAGGATTCCAGTACCAGGAAGATAAGTCCCCATAACTTCTGGTTGTAAAAACCAGTGCGGGTTGGGATGGTGGAAAACTGTGATATTCTCAGGAATCTCCTCTTTAAAGGGCCGAAAATGGACTTAGGACTTACACAGATGCACTCCCTCTGGGCTCTAGCACTGGAGAAGCAGCTGGAAGAACACCAATGGCATGCAGGAAGAAACTGAAGTGTCTGGCATCAGGGTGAGTGCTGGGGGACAGCTTCCTCCCAGACAAAACTCCAGAGGCCAAGCAGTGGCATTGTCTTCTTTCTGAGCCATCCCCCACACAGAGCCACAAAGCAGCTACATCATATCAGAGATTCCATCAACCTAATTCACACAGGTTGCCCCACCCTGGCAATTACCTAAGGTTCTGCCCCACCCAACTTACTCATGCACTTTTCTACAATAGCCCATGCTACTAAGGCAGAGAGTCAAAACGCCTCTACCTAATACACAGAAACAAACACTGGGAGGCTGCCAAAATGAAGAAACAAATATGGCCCAAATGAAAGAACAGAACAAAACTCCAGAAAAAGAACTAAACGAAATGGAAATAAGCCATCTATCAGATACAAATTTCAAAACACTGGTTATAAAGATGCTCAAGGAACTCAGTTGGTACTTCAACAGCATAAAAAAGACCTAGGCAGAAATGAAGATTACACTAAATGAAATAAACAACAGTTTATAGGGAACCAACAGTGGAGTGGATGAAGGTGAGAATTAAATCAATGATTAAAAGTGTAAGGAAGGAAGAGACATTCAATCAGAACAGCAAGAAGAAGAAAGAATCCAAAAAACTGAGGATAGAGTAAGGAGCCTCTGGGACAACTTCAAATGTACAATAGTCAAATCACACAGTTGCCAGAAGAAGAAGAGAAAGAGCAAGAAACTGAAAACTTATTTGAAAAAACAATGAAAGAAAACTTCCCTAATTTGGTGAAGGAAACAGACATACAAGTCCAGGAAGCACAAGAGTCCTAAACAAGACAGACATAAAGAGGATCACACCAAGACACATCATAATTAAAATGCCAAAGGTTAAAGAGAAAGAGAGAATCTTAAAAGCAGATAATTACCTACAAAGGAGATCCCATAAGACTGTCAGCTGATTTCTCAAAAGAAACTTGGCAGGCTAGAAGGGACTGGCAAGAAATATTCAAAGTCATGAAAAGCAGGGACCTACAACCAAGATTACTCTATCCAGCTAAGCTATCGTTCAGAATCAAAGGGCAGAGAAAGTGCTTTCCAGACAAGGTAAAGCTAAAGGAGTTCAGCATCACTAAGCCATTATTATACAAAATGCTAAAGGGAATTATATAAGAAAAAGAAGAAGATCAAAACTATGAACGTTAAAATGGCAATAAATTCACAACTATCAAAAACTGAATCTAAAAAACAAACTAAGCAAACAGTAGAACAGAAACAAAATCATAGTTACGGAGATCATTTGGAGAGTTATCAGTGGGGAAGAGGAAGGAGAATGGAGAAAAAGGTGCAAGGATTAGGAAGTACAAATTGGTAGGTTCAGAATAGACAGGGGGACGTTAAGAACACTATAGGAAAAATGGAGTGGCCAAAGAACTTATATGCATGACCATAGACCAAGGAAGTAAGCAGAGGTTGGTGTGGAATTGCCAGAGGCGATGGGGGTTACTGGGTAGAGGGAGACAAAGGGGGAAAAGCTGGGACAACTTTAATAGCATAATCAATAAATTTTTTTTTTAAACTCCAACATCTTCTCCATTCTCAGTCTCATTAAGAAAATAGATAAAGATAAGCCCCAGCAGGTATAGCTCAGTGGCTTGAGCACAGGCCTAGAAACCAAAGGGTCGCTGGTTCAATTCCCAGTTGGTGCACATGCCTGGGTTGTGGGCCAGGTCGCTGGTAGGGGGCATGTAAGAGGCAACCACACATTGATGCTTCTCTCTCTCTTTCTCCCTTCCTTCCCCTCTCTCTAAAAATAAATAAATAAAATCTCTTTAAAAAAAAAAAAGAAAATAGATAAAGACAGAAGAAAATTCCCACCACCTACCAGTATCTATCCGGGTCTTCCCTCTTCATTATGGAGGAGCTGTGCACACTCCTATCAGAAGCCACTCTTCCACCTGTACCCTGAATCCCATCCCTTCTCGCCTCCTCAGGAATGGTTCTCCAACGACTGTTCCCACTCTCTCCTTCATCATCAAGTATTCCTTGTCTTCTAGGCCATCCCCACTGACACACAAACATGCCATCACTTCTTTCTACAGCATGTTCATCCACACATGCAAATGCTTCTGCCTCCCACTACACATTTTCCCACTCCCTTTACTCAAAAGAATTGTCTCTTCAAATTGTCTCCAACTTCCCTACTTCCATACTTTTTTAAACCCACCTTAATCAGGCTTTTATCCATTTTTCCATCAAAAATTTCTTTTCAGGGTCACCAAGGACCTCACCATTGCTAAAAAATTGATGGTCAATTCTTAACCCTCAACTTACTTTGGTAGCAGTTTTTGTCGCAGATGATCACTACCCTAAAACACTCCCTTCCATTAGCATCCAGGACTCCACACTCTCCTGGGTTTCCTATCTCACTGACCATTTATTTTCAGTTTCTTTTCCTGGTTCATCTTCATTAGTCCCAAACTCTTAAAGTTAGCATGCCATAGGGTGGCCTCGGTCCTTTTCCTTCTCCACGTTTATATCCCTGGTAACCTCATCCATTCTCATGATTTTAATACCACCCACATACTGATGACACCCAAATTTACATCTGCAGCCTGGAAAATTCCTGTATGCCAGATTCATACTCAACTGCTTCCTTAACATCTCCACTAAGATGTCTGCCTAACAGACATCTCAAGTATACATGTTCAAAATTAACTTTTTTCCAACACCTCACCTCCAAACAGCAGTTAATTACAATAGACTTGGAATAACCAGGAATACCGAGACAATACATTCCAGAAGAAAAAAAAAATTTTTTTTTGTAAAAAGGTTATCAGCATCTGAAGGTCAAAAAACCACCATCATCTGTTTATTCTCCATGGTATCTGCACATGAGTTATTTAATACATTATTTTAAATTAACAATTTATTTATATGTGTTACTTTATATATGTGTTTATATATATACATATAAACACAAATATATATATTTAAGTGTTAATTTCCCAAAAAAGAATATTTAAAAGCAGTGCCACAGGAATCTAAAGCAGAAAGACCAGCAATTGTTTTTCTATAATTATGACATGATAATCAGAAGAAAAAAATTTATGTGAATATCAAAGCTTCTAAGGAAAGATAAGTTTAGCTCCTCAAAGGAACTTGTGTTGCCTAAATATTAATAAATACTTAAGAATGGCAGTAAAAGGGATCATACATCTATTCTTTTTCAGTAAGAGAGAAAAAACAGATTTTTAAAAAGTAATTGCTAGCCCTGGCTGGTGTAGCTCAGTGGATTGAGCGCGAGCTGAGAACCAAAGGGTCCCGGTTCAATTCCCAGTCAGGGCACATGCCTGGGTTGCGGGCCAGGTCCCCAGTGAGGGCCATGTGAGAGGCAACCATACATTGCTGTTTCTCTCCCTCTCTGACTCCCTCCCTTCCCCTCTCTCTAAAAAAATAAATAAATAAATAAAGTCTTTTAAAAAAAAAAAGTAATTGCTAGCAACAGCTTTCTGCAATATACCACATTTAAAAAATATATTTACTAAGATTATTTACTAAGAATATTTCTGAGCCCTGGCTGAGTGGCTCAGTGATTGGAGTGTCATCCCATACACCAAAAAGGTTCCGGCTTTGATTACTGGTCAGGGCACATACCTAGATTGTGGTTTCAGTCCCTGGTCGCAGCATATGGGAGGCAAGCAATCAATGTTTCTCTCTCACATCAATGTTTCTCCATCTGCTCTCCCCCTCCCCCTGCCTCCATCCCTCCCTCTCTCTCTAAAATCAATGAACATATCCTTGGGTGTCCCAGTTATACAAAATACTATAAATATTATAAAAACCTAGCCTATAGGCCAAAAAGTGGTTTTTATAATATTTAGTATTTACTAGAAAGGAGTACAATTTGTAGAAAAATTTAAACTGATTGTTTCATTGCAAGTATCTATGACTAATTTGCACTAACCATATGTAAATTTTCACATTTATTGAGAGAGTAGGCTAATATTTCTAAAAACCAAAATCCTATTTACGGAATATGGGAGAGGGTGTGATTCTTGCCATATTGCTTTGCTATTAAAAAACCTAAAACTATTAGTACCCATAATCTTTGTGGACATTTATAAAAGAATTGACTTCTCAAAGTTCTATATATCATCTTAACTTTATAAAAAACCAGGCTACAGTTCTGATGATTTATAATAATAGATGTTAAATTTTTTTTAAAAAAGTATATCCTATAGTGCAACAAAAGCCTTAATCACTATGTTATATTTTAAAGAAGAGAACAAAGAGGGAAGCCAATGCAAACTCAAAAATATCTTTTCACATGCCAGTCTTAGTAAACTTTATGTGACCACTTACAATAATGACTTTTTAAAATTTACATAATAATTAATGACACAACAGTGAAAATTTCACTAATAATCTGGCGATATAACCTCCAAAAGAGTTAGTTATTATATAACAGTAATTCAATTTTTCTCATTTCTAAATAATTTTGTTCTAAATAAAAGTGTTATTTTAGAAAAAACTTCAAATTTGATAAAAATCTTCATTAAATTTACCTCCAAAATGTAAGAATTTTTAACAACAGTTATTACAAGAAATACACTTACAGAAAAAAAACCCTTATAAAATATTGGTGAAATTAAATTTCAAAAGATTAAAGCCAATTATATAAGTCTCAACAGATAACATCTTGATTTATCAACATAATCCTGTAAAATCAAAATGAAATAAATTTATTGCCATCACTCCAAGTCATATCCCAAATTACCAAATAAAAATTAACATAAAAGCATTCCACACAAGTTTTTATACACCTCTATCACACTTTTGAACTCACTTGGGTAAAATGGATCTTTCCAACAGCAGCAGCAGTTTCTACAAAGTTATTTACCTTGTCCAGGTCTTGCAGTTACAGCTGCTCCAGCAGATGGCGGCTCAAACTCCTATCAATTACAACGATATTATTACAGTGACCTATTACAATGTGCAATTTATAATAAAATAGAAGTGATATATCACAGCCTTACCTTTGTTTTCTTTGAGTCTGGATCAAACCTTTCAAGAATTAATTTAGCTGTTTTGTAAGTTTCTTTTTCCATGACTTCTTCAAGCTGAGAACAAAAATTTCCATAAATTGCCACATTTTAAAACACCCACTACTTATAAGTCCTATTCAAAAAGTGTGCAAGCATAAGGCTTAAAATAAACAGTGCATTATATATCCAGATAGCATGAAAGACTTCTTGCATTCAAATAATTAAAATCCAGATTTTAAAATGACTTCTAACCTCTAATATGTTACTTGTACTTAACAGCTTTACTGCAAGGAAATACCAAATATTGCTAATTGTTTACATATAATGAGGAGAATAATTACATGCACCAACTTCAATAATGGAATGTGCAAAAATCTATCAGCCATCATTATTGGAAGTTATTAGACATGACAAGCAAATGACAGGCAATTCCTCAGATTTATTTCCTCATACCACTTAATGCTATTAATTTAAAGAAGGTCGTTAGCAAGAGCTTTACAAAATAAAATCTCTGTGCCAATTAACTGCTGTCAGCATCGATTTTAGATTATTTATTAGCAGAAGCAATTAGCTTGCTGCAAATGCGGTGAACACTCACTAACTGGGAGAACAGCCGTGGAATTTGCTCAAATGACTTTAAAAGCTGAAGCTCCCCTTTCTTACTTAGATTCTAACAACTTTAAAGGAAAAAAACATGAACATAGTAAGAATTAAAGTAAAATTTTTACTGAGTTCTATGCTCACACTAGGGACTGTAATTAAAACACTTCATTATTATAGCACTTTATTTACAGTGCACTCAAGTCACTTTATGGCTTAATACATGGGTTTAATTTTAAAAGTAATTACTAGTAAAGTATCATTTTAGCATTTAGGGCCCAATATCAGAAAGTTTACCTTTGGTACAAGACAGTTATAGTTATGACAAATAGCCAATGTGTAGAATAAAATGCTTTTACAGTAATTGGAATGGGACCTTTTCCTTATCAGTGACCATGGATAGCCACTTGGATTCACTAAATGCCATATTCCAAAGAACAATTATTTTAAAATGCAACACAGAACACATTTACCAAGTTAAAAATATGCTACCACAATAGCAGTTAATAAATTCCTCATTAAAAACTCAATTTAACATGTAAGAAGCTAAGTGCTAGATGAATGATTTATTAACCTTGTTATAGTAAACCTAAAACATTTTCCTAATTCAGAAATTCCTAAAGCAAGCAAATGAATCTTGTGATGTAAAGGAAATGCTTGTAAGTAACATCACTTTGGAGTTGGGGAAAAATAGAATGAGTGGGGAGAGAAAGGACATAAGGGGGGGTCCCCCCCAAATGGAATTATCTTCTGGAGGAGAGGCTCCTTGTAGTACAGGCTTCCCCTGCTAGGTGAGTGTTCTGGGAACCCATCTGTATCAGTGTACTAGTTGGTGGTGTTGTGAGAGGCTGCATTCTGTTTCAGTAAATTTGTTCTAAAGACTCTTTCTGAGCATTTGCCCATTTCATGATGTGTTATTTATGAGCACACCTACCCACACCACACTGAGTGTTCAGCAGTTTTTTACCAAAAATGGCATGACCCCTATACCCCACACCTCCCTATTGACCCCATCTCACCCCCAGGTGACTTTTTTTTTGTTTCCGTGGATGAAAAAATTCCTCAAAGGAAAATGTTTTGCCAATGTGGAAGGGATGAAACAGAAAACGGCAGAAGCAAAAAGGGCATCAAAACTATTTTGAGCAGTGGAAAAAAACATCGATAGGTGTATTGCATCAAACAGACAGAACTTTGAAGGTGACTGAAGTTTAAACACGTAAGAATACACAATCTTTTATAAATAAATTCTGGTTTTGGGGGGTTCCCCCTCATATATGATAGAATATATCCCAAAGTCAACATAATCTACATGGAATATCAAAGAACTGAATCTCTGATCTCTACAAATTAATTTTTGATATTTTATTAAGTTTCATTTTTAATAGTACATTTTTATTGTTTTTCCCATCACTATTTATCTCCCCATACTGTCTCATGCACCTCCACCCTCCTCTCCCCCCAGCAATCACTACACTGTAGTCTGTGTCCATGAGTTTTCTTTTTCGTTTGATCCCTCCAGCCCCCCAAAAGTGAAATAAGCCAGTCAGAGAAAGACAAGTACCATATGATTTTACTCATATGGGGATTCTAATGAACAAACTGAACTAACAAGCAAAATAGAGACAGACTCACAGACAGAGAGCAGGCTGATGGCTCAGCAGGGGCGGGGGCCGGTTAATTTTTGATGCTTTAGACCAGTGTTGTGGCAACGAAATTTTATGACGTGATAGACAGTTTATATCTGCACAATACAGTAGCCACTAAGCCATATGTGCTAAATGAGCACTTGAAATGTTGCTTGTGCAACTGAGAAACTGAATTATAATTTTATTCCATTTTAAATCATGTAAATTTAAAAAGCTACAAGGAGTTTAGTGGCTACTGATTTGGACAGGACAGTTCTAAATAAGACTACTGCTAGGTTTAAAAGATGATTAGATACAACTGTGATCATTAAAACAACACACAAAACTCAAAACCAAAATACCACTTCATCAAATGATTCTACCATTTCCTGGTACATCATTCCACAAATATTCATGTTTATGTCCATATACGTGTAAAGTATCTTAAATAAAATCAATTTTAAAAGCATTAAATGATATAAATCCATTCTTCTTTTCTTTTGCATTTATTAGTCAAAATTTTTACATAATAGCTTAATTATTAATACACTTATCTATACAACATTTAAGTGAATAGCTTGTGTTAAACAGACATTCTGATCAGTCAAAAGAACATAAACTTGAAATTTTGAAGTCAGAAAATTTCTGGATTCAAAGCACAACTCTATTCTTAATCAGCTAGAAATACTTGGAGAGTGAGTCTGTTAGCTTCAGTTTCTTCTTCTGTAAAACAGACACTTTAAGAATTTCTTCACAGCACTGTTGTGCAATTTAAATATAGTAATATCGGAGAAAGAGTCTACAACAGTATCTAATACAATACATAACTTCAATGATACCTCAATTATTCAGAATGAGTCTCAAACAAGCAGTATTTCCAAATAGCCAACATATATTAATCCCAAGATTTAGGAATAATAAACTGCATTCTCAGAATTCCCTAAATATAAATCACTATGTATTTTCCACAATATTTTATATAATTTAAATAACAAAGAGAGAATTTTTTTCTATGATATGGTTATATGGAAAGTTTCAGAGCTTTTTATTTAAGAAAATAATACATGGTTATTTATTTGTTATGAATCAACATTATTTTGACAAGGTTATGTGTCTTAATAACATGTAACAATTATTTCTACCTGGCATAGACATTTCATCATAGAGAACACTAAAAGGAAACACAAATGTAAAAAAAAATTAATTCTGAAAGATAATCCTACAAATATTTAATATTTAAATTATTCTCAAAATAAAATTTTAAAATTCACAAATTATTAATTGTACTGTCCAATATTCTTGATTTTTGTTTCAGGACAAATATCCCAGATGAGGAAAAATTTTTTTCATTTTGTATAAACTTTGGTCAAATTATTAAGAGTGTGCTCAAAGGCATCTTCAGCTCAGAGCATTAAGGTACATGTTGCATAATTTAAACTCATCTTTTTACAACACTAAAAATAATACTGTTTACACTGATTTGGGTTTTGCTGCTGACATCAATATTGTTTTCACTAATTTAGATTTTGTCATTTTCAAATTTCACACAGTAGTATTTCACACTAATAGTTACATCTTTTTTCTCTGCCTTTCTCTGCTAAAGTTTTTACAAAGATCTGTAGCCTATGGTGAATACTCAAACACCGGAAAATGCCAGCAAACATTACTGGATAATATAAAAATGTAACGTTTGAAACATACAGTGAGGTTAAGGTCCCTACACAGAATCACATGCTGAAATTGCCAATTTAAGGACATCCTTGCTTCCAAAATTTATTTCATGGAATATCATTCACAGGATTTTGTACAAAGTATACTATGTACATAAACTTACTAATATTTATTTGTAAGAATAACTCACCATTAATAATAGACAGGCCTATAAAACATACTTATAACATGGCCACAAGAGCAAGACTGACTAATAGATTGCTCCACCTCTCTTCTACATGGTCCTGTCCTATTCCCAGAAATGTCCACATTAACCTATAGCTCTGCATGTCAGCATTTCTTGCTCTTGCTTTCAACTGACATTACTGGATTCCTTTGAACCAGTAATATTTGTAGTTGACTGTTAAGCTTTAATTCTCAGAAAATTGTAACACTTCTTCCCATGTTTCAAATTTCTCAACTTATTTTTCTCAGGATTTGGTAAATTTCCTGAGAAAGGCCAAAAAGGAATTACCACATAAAAATACTATTTTGGAAAGAGCACTGCATCCTCATGAAGCCATTTAAAGAGGTCACTTTGACTCTTTTGTTTTGGATCTTGATTTTGAATTATTTTGGTAGGATGCTCATGGATATAAAGGGATTATGTATTGAATAGTGATTTTTTTAAAAAACCAAGTTGCTTTTCTAAAGACCACAAAATATGTGAGTGGCAAAATATACATATCCAGATTTGAAAGTTTTTTAGATAACCAGAGATTAATTCTTAGCTTTATTTTAATAAGCAAATACATTAAATTCTTAGATTTAAAACATTGGTAAGATGTTATTCATTTTCCTTTCTAAATAATTTAACTTTTTAATCAACTCATAATTCATTTTCATTGTTATAAATTACATTTTTACAAATTACATTACAAATCTTAATGTTAAAGAGATGGATCACTAGGAAAACCACCTTTAATAAAATGTGAAGTAGTAAATATAACATATTTATTTTGTTCATAAAAGAGAAGATTGCCCTGGCTGGTGTGGCTCAGTGGATTGAGCACCAGCCTGTGAACCAAAGGGTCACTGGTTCAGTTCCCAGACATGGCGCATGTCTGTGTTGCAGGCCAGGTCCCCAGTAGGGGTTTATGAGAGGCAACCACCCGCTGATGTTTCTCTCCCTCTCTTTCTTCCTCCCTTCCCCTCTGTCTAAAAATAAATAAAAGAGAAGGTTTAGGAGTCAGATAATTTTAGAATGACAGTCATTTTTCCTGCAGGCATTTCAACAATAAAAGTATTTTTAAAGCTTTTAAACATCAATGAACAAGATAAGTTTTGATTAGATTTTGCTCAAAGTAATGTCCCTTTTTCCTCTCATTACCAACATAATCATTAGCTAGCCCTGTGCATAGATGTGAATTCACCCTTCACATCTATTGCTCTAAACAAAGTGTCAGGCAACTCAAAGTAGTGTTGTTAGGGCTCCAGCAATAAAGGCCAGGGACTAGTTCCCAGTAGCAACAATATTATAACCAGCAACAATCAAGTCCATGTGAATTGTGTTACCTAAATTAATAAAATAAGTTAGAAGAGCCAACTTATTTTCCTTTAATCATACTGCAAGAAAAATGCCATACTGAACTATTCTATTCTGTAATACTGATGTTTCATGAACCACTTCAATATACACAACTATTGAACCCTAAACAGAATTTCCCAACTGTCACACCTAGATTAAGCACTTTTCATGCTGTGAGTCCTTCAAGAGCTATTAAAGAAGCTATTAATAGCTTGCCTTGCCCTTCCACATAATTGTCCAAATCTGCTCTGTTACTCCATTGAGAGTTTTTCCCCAGTCATATGTTCTCCAAGATTCTGTTTTCTGGGATGTCATGTCACTAACATTGGGACGGTTCTTTATCACTTAGGATATTTTATTTTCTTCTTTCTTCTTTTGTCTTTCTCCTTCTCTTTTCTACTTTAATCAGTATTTTCTCCACTTTGGTACATGTGGAGCTTGCTTCTGACCACCACTCCCAGCCCTTCTTTTTAACAAGGCAAACCAAACCAATCATATCACAACTTCTTTATTACTGAGACCCATCAGTATTTCCTCACTTTGTTTTTTTTCCAATTACAGTTTACATTCAATACTATTTTATATTAGTTTCAGGTGTACAGCATAGTGGTTAGATAATCATATTCTTTAGTGTTGTCCCTCATATTTCCCACCTGGCACCAAACATAGTTATTACAATATTATCCACTATAATCCCCTGTGCTGCACTTCAAATGCACATGGGTAATTCGTAACTACCAATCTGTACTTCTCAATCCCTTCACCTCTTTCATTCAGCCCCCTCACCCTCTTCTCCTCTGGCAAACATCAATCTGCTCTCTGTATCTATGAGTCTGTTTCTGTTTTATTTATGTGTTTATATTGTTCTTTAGATTCCACATTTAAGTGAAGTGTTTCTTCAATTTGAATTCTGGCTGCTTCATAATGTGCAGAATGTCAGAATTATAATATAATGAAAATATTTGTTTCAATTTAGGACCATCTGAAATGTTAATGCAATTTTCATAAATACCTCACAGAACACTGAAGAAACATTAAACAAAATAGATAAGGAATCCTTTCAGAATTAAAGTTCTTTTATTTTTCAAGTACTTAAAAGACTCAAGACCTATGTCTTATTACCAATTCACAGAACTATTTTTTCAAATTAAACTTTTTCTTTTGAGATCATTATAAATTTATATGCATGTGTAAGGAATAATACAGAGACAGTTTCATGTACTCAGTTTCTCTCAATGGTAACATCTTACAAAGCTATAGTACAATATCAAAACCAAGATATTGACATTGATACAATTCACTCATCTTAATTTCCCCAGTTTTACTTGTACATGAGTGTGTCTTTGGTTCTATGAAATTTGATTACATAAGTAGGGTCAAGTATCCACCACAGAGCCAAGATAAAGAACAACTCTGTGACCACAAAGACTCCACTCATGGCCCTTTTATACCCTTCTGCCCATGCCCTCCCTCTTCACCCCTAACCCACGGTACCACTAACCTGTTCTCCATTTCTATAATTTTGTCATTTCAGAAGTGTTATATAAAGAAATCAACCAATATGTAACCATTTATGATTAGCTTTTTGCACTCAGCATAATTTCCTGGAGATTCATCCCAGCTATCACATGTTTCAACAGTGTATTCTTGTTTATTGCCAAGTAGTATTAAACAAGTAACTTTTTTTCTTGTATTGATTATGCTATTGCAGTTGTCCCAAATTTTCCCCATTTGCTCCCCTCCACCCAGCACCTACCCACTCCTTCTGGTGATCCCCCCTCCTTTGTTCATGCCCATGGGTCAAGCACACAAGTTCTTTGGCTACTCTATTTTCCTACACTATTCTTAATATCCCCCTGTCTTTTCTGAACCTACCAATTTGTACTGTTAATCCCTGTACCTTTTCCCTCATTCCCCCAGAACACTGAACACCATCCCAATGTTCTCCATATCTATGATTCTGTTTCTGTTCTACTTGTTTACTTAGTTTTTTAGATTCAATTGTTAATAGCTGTGAATTTATTGCCATTTTAATGTTCATTGTTTTGACCTTCTTTTTCTTATATAATTCCCTTTAGCATTTCACATAATAACGGCTTGGTGATGCTGAACTCCTTTAGCTTTACCTTGTCTGGGAAGCACTTTTTCTGCCCTTTGATTCTAAATGATAGCTTTGCTGGAGAGAGTAATCTTGGTTGTAGGTCCTTGTTTTTCATCACTTTGAATACTTCTTGCCAGTCCCTTCTAGCCTGCCAAGTTTCTTTTGAGAAATCAGCTGACAGTATCATGGGATCTCCTTTGTAGACAATTATCTGGTTTTCTCTTACTACGTTTAAGATTCTCTCTTTCTCTTTAACCTCTGGCATTTTAATTATAATGTGTCTTGGTGTGATCCTCTTCATGTCTGTCTTGTTTGGGATTCTCTGTGCTTCCTGGACTTGTATGTCTATTTCCTTCACCAAATTAAGGAAGTTTTCTTTTATTATTCTTTCAAATAGGTTTCCAATTTCTTATTCTTTCCCTTCTCCTTCTGGCACCCCTATGACATGAATGTTCAAACACTTGAAGCTGTCCCAGAGGCTCTTCACCCTATCCTCAGTTTTTTGGGTTCTTTCTTCTTCTTGCTGTTCTGACTGAATGTCTTTTTCTTCCTTATGTTCCAATTCATTGATTTGATTCTTGACTTCATTCACTCTGCTGTTGATTTCCTGTAAAATGTTCTTTATTTCAATTAGTGTCTCCTCCATTTCTGATTGGATCATTTTATGCTGCTGAAGTGCCCACTGAGCTCCTGGAGCATCCTTATAACCAGTGTTTTTAACTCTGCATCTGATAGATTGTTTATCTCCACTCTGTTTAGTTCTTTTTTGGTGTTTTCTTCTGTTCTTTCATTTGGACCATATTTCTTCATCTCCTCATTTTGGCAGCCTCCCAGTGTTTCTTTCTATGTATTAGGTAGAGCTGCTTTGACTCTGTGTCTTGGCAGCATGGCCTAATGTAGTAGGTGTCCTGTAGGGACTAGTGGCACCGCTTCACTATCCCCCAAGCTGGGTACTTGAGGTACACCTTCTGTGTGGGCTGAGTACTCCCTTCTCTTATAATTGAGCTTTGATTGCTGTCAGCAGGTCAACGGGAAAGACTTACCCAGGCCAAACAGCTGATAGGACTGGCTGTGATGACTAGCCAGCAAATATCTCCTCCATGGCTTGTGGAGGTGGTTGGGTGGTGGTACACTGACATGTCTGTAATTGTCCACTGGGTGCGCAGGTTCTCGGGTTTCCCAGGTAGTGAAGGGAAAACTGTGTTCTGTCTGGGGCCCCTTGGCATAAGCTATAAAACAATCTGCAGGTGGCTGATGCTAGTGCCAAGCCTGGGGCCACTGAGCAAGAGGTATGGGGGCTGGGCTCAACTGTTGCATGTTTGAGTGGATTTAGGAAGGTCTGAAGCCTATACCTGGCCCACCTATTCATATAGAAAAGCCACTGTTACCAGTTTGGGTGGTCCCATAAGCTGGTCGGGGCAGAGCCTAAGGTAGTCGTCAGTTTACCTAAAGGGCTAACCATGTGAGCCAGGTTGATGGACACTCAGATACGGTGCCGAGGTACTGTGGCTCTTTATGGGGAAGGAACAATGGCCACTGTCTACAGTTCTGTCCATGAGAAAGCTGTCTGCCAGCTCTAGCTCTAATGCCAGACACTTCAGCTCCTCTCCATAAGCCTCTGGTAGCCTTCAAGGTACTGCCCCAGTGCTGGATCCCAGAGGGAGTGGGTCTGAATAACTCTGTGTGGGGGGCCCTCCAAGAGGAAACACCTGAGAATCCCACAGTTTCTTCTGCTGACCCCCCGCCCCCCACACTGGTTTGTAAGCCAGAAGTTATGAGGACTTATCTTCCCGGCACTGGAACCATGGGCTGGGTGGTCTGGTGTAAAGCTGG
This sequence comes from Micronycteris hirsuta, assembly GCA_004026765.1. Classification (NCBI taxonomy): domain Eukaryota; kingdom Metazoa; phylum Chordata; class Mammalia; order Chiroptera; family Phyllostomidae; genus Micronycteris; species Micronycteris hirsuta. The sequence continues at coordinate 6,488 of PVJI01012287.1, read as the reverse complement.
GAAACCTCACTCCCTAGATACCCCTCCATTTTATATCCACCATATGTGGGTTTGGGACCAGCCAATTCCACATCTCCGTGTGTGTGTCCATCCATCCATCCCTCCTACCCATCTGGATGAACGTAGTTTCTTTAATTCTTCAGTTGTTGGACTTTCATACAGCTCAATTTTCTGATGGTTCTAAATGATAGTTGTTCTGTAGTTTACCTGTAATTTTGCTATGGTTGTGTGAGGAGGCGAACCATCTTTACCTGAGCCTGCATCTTGACCGGAAATCCCACAGAACTATTTTTAACATTGATCTTAACCATGGTAATTTTTATTAATTTCATACAATAATTGTTACATATTACATATTGGACTAAAATACATTGATCATTTGCACCTGACTAAATTTCATTAAATAAATTTCCATATAACATGATAGTGCTATCAATTATAATTTCATACTTCAAAAATAATAACATAAAAATGTACATGTAAATTCAAGTCAAAAACCAAGTTCAATTCATTTATTAGAAGCTATTATATATCAATCTCTAAATATCTAGGGCCCTTCTCTTACTTGTGGCCCTCTTTCCAACATATACCTGAAGAATGCATTTAACTGGCTCCACAAGTTACCCATGTAACCAGAGTTGCTGATAGAAAATGAAAAAGAGAAAAAATTCTCTCTCTTCCCCATCTTTCTTCAGCCTTTTCATGTTAACTTTGTCTTTTACAACCAATCTTCTTGATTCCCCCTCTCCTAGCTTTATCACGTCAAGAAAACCTGAGAACTGACATAGTAAATGTTTGGTCTTTTTTTGACCCTAATTAATAATCAATTTGGACACCTATCATTTTATACCTCTGTCTTATTTAGTCCTCCGGTATGATTCATTTACTTACTTCTCAGCTTCCAACTGACATAGATTCTCAAGATCTCAAAAATCCACTGAACTACTTTTTCCTGTCAATCATTAACTAGCACATATATCCATAATTTAGCTTCATCATTTAGATGCTATGTAAAAGCATATTTGTTTCTAGAGAATCATTACTTACAACATAAAAACATTAATTATTCAGTTCTTAATTTATTAGTTTTATATAAATTAATTTTAAATAAAAGTTAGCTTACTATTTTTTTCTTCTGGGATTTTAAATCATCCAATGCTTCATCTAGAAAACAAGATTTAAACAAGTTATCAGATATTAAGATACTTAGATATAAGAAAATAACATGCCAAATGATAGTCACATTAACCAACCATAAGAAAACTTTCTCATTTTAGTATTTCTCACCAATCTGTACAGATAAAAATTATCTCAATCTTTACCTATACATTTCATATTTTGGCCTATATTTTATATTACAATCTAAGTAGAGAAAAAAATTGCCTTAACACAGATTACAACACCTTTCCAAGTTTAAAAAATATATATATTTAAAATGTTTTTAGAAACATTACAATTATTTCTTCTTCCTTTCAACATCCTACCCAAAGTTACAAAATTAATACCAAATCTTTTATATATTAGTAATAAAAATATTCTTTGTTTATAAGGAAATAAGTGCATAATATATTTTATTAAGTTACTCAACCTTCAAGATATTGAACACTAATAAAGGAAATCTTTTGAAAATCTATAGTATACTTGAGAAGAAACTTGGAAAGGAAAGGAATACTAATCACTTTTCAAAATTAAACTTTTCTAAGATTTGTCTACTTATTTAGGTTGTCATGGTGAAGAATCAATTGAAAACAATGTAACTTATGAGTGTCACTGTCTACTTTACAAATATATTTTAGGTTTCTAGTTTTTATATTAAAATATTGAACTAATACAAATAGTAGTACTACTCCAGGTGCACAAAAAAGTTATAACTTGACTAAAACATTTTATCAAAGAAAATTTAAATAATTTGTAATTAAATTTATAAATAAAATTTTTAATTTTTAAGAATTCTTAATTCTAAAATTAAGAATTTTATTTATAAAAAAAGTTGTGGGATAGCAAATATCTGAATTTCCAATTCAAAGTATATTATTTGTGTAAAACAACATACAAATTTATAGAAAAGAGAACTTTAATATAAATTTTTTTTTTCAAAATACATTAAGTTGTCTTTAATAAGCTGGCAGACTTGTTACTAAAGGGAGGAAAATCTGCTCATCTGACATTTTTAAAGAGAATAGTCATCTTAGTTAGATAAGACAAAGCCAAATATCTAACTTTTAATCCAGAGGTCAACAAACTTTCTCTGTTAAAGGCCACATTGTAAATATTTTAGCCTTTATGGACCAAAAGGAAAAATCAAAATCAAGTAGGTATTTGTAAAGCAAAAGATAAATTTCTACAAACTTTTTATTGACAAAATTGAAATATAAAAATAACTTAGCTCAATTTTTTGTAATGGATTTATCAATTAAAAGAATGGAATCATTTGTGGAGGAGGATAACATTTCACTTAGTTAAGGTCAAAGTTAGCGTTTCCTATCATCAAATTGATTGCAAATTTTAACCTATTAATGCTGATCTGTAATGAGATTTTACACATTTGACTTTTTTAAATGTTTTTCCACACAGATAGGTACTGCTAAATACTAAAATCAAATTATTTTAATTGAGCATGGTTACTGTTTAGAAGGCATTTATAAAATTCTTTAGATTTTCCTCTTGATATTTGCTTTTTATTATTTCATTCATGGCAAATTAATCACTTCCCATTGAAAATTAGTGGAAGCTCCTCAACTGTACAGATACATGGATTTTGAAATACGGAAATTTACTTTACACTTATGGGAGCTCTGGAGAAAACTGTCTCAAACTGTAATTTGAGCTCAAGGAATATATCTGCTACAAATTTGTGTTGAATAAAGATCTTGCTTCTTGTTTTAACTTCTCATAGGATTTTTCTAAAAATTATTTTTATCGTTATGCTGTTGTTTTCTAAATGACTTTATGGAAGCACAGATTTCACATAAAAGATTGTTCTGTCTTGCAATTTTAGGTTAAATTCATTAAGAACCATTACGAGGTTTGCAACAAAAGCTAATTTCCAAAGTCAGTCAATCTTCAATCACAGACAGTGGTTGAAGGTGTTTCTTCTGATCAAAACTTTAGTCTGGCCTGGCTGGTATAGCTCAGTGGATTGAGCGCAGGCTGGGAACCAAGCGGTCCCGGTTTGATTCCCAGTCAGGGCACATGCCTGGGTTACGGGCCAGATCCCCATGAGGGCCATGTGAGAGGCAACCATACATTGCTGTTTCTCTCCCTCTCTTTCTCCCTCCCTTCCCCTCTCTCTAAAAATAAATAAAAATAAAATCTTTTAAAAAAAATGTTTAAAAAAAAAAAACTTTAGTCTGGGTTCTAAGTTCAAAATATCACTTCTGATAAAAGTTCACATAACTGATGATGGTTAAGTCTATAAGAGCAAATGAAGCTCCCCATTGACACTGCCAGTTCAATAACACGTAAGTTCAAATACGCTCTGCAAAGTGCTTGCTATTTAATAACACAGTGAATTTAACCATAGAATTTAAACACCTTGCAGCGATGTCCAACCTTTTGGTGCCTCTGTACCACACTGGAAGAAGAGTTGTTTTGGGCCGCACAGTAAATACATTGCAACATGTTATCACACAAAAAAATCTCATAATGTTTTAAGTAAGTTCACGATCTTGTGTTGGGCCGCATTCACAGCCATCCTGAGCTGCAATGCAGCCTGCGGGCCACAAGTGGGACACCCCTGAGAGTTTCATGAGCTTTATAAATTAACCCAACTAAGCCTGTTTATGCTTCACATATATTTTTACTACCAACAGTTACATCTTAGCAGATTCCCCTTCAAGTTGAGCTGAATTAGTGGGGTTTTTTCCAACTTCAAAAATATTCTCTCCTGGAGTTGTTCTACACAGACTTTTCACAGAGGCTAACTCTTCAGTCACTTCAAGCTCAGTATGGACTCCTCAAATAAACTACAACCGGGCGGTATCCGTAACATCTGTCAACTCATGAAATCACTTGCCTTGCTTTTAAATTGACTATGTTGCTTCCAATGTTCTCAATCCTTTAAGCAATTGTTCTTGCCAAAGATTACTAGTCAAACAAATATATTTTCTCTGAACACATGTCTTCAGCGATGGCAATCAAATGTAATTTTATTAATTCACTATTGGTAAGTGGCTTTCTTTGCTTCACACATAAGCCACTCAGAAACTTACTGTGGTTGAAGTTCAATTTTCACTTTTTATTTTTATGAAAAAATTTTGCTATGATGAGATATTCCATTTTAAATATTCTAATTTTCTGACCATTGCTTTTTAGTGAGTTGGGAATATCATGCTGAGTACTTAGTATAGTAATGTCAATGTATATTTGTACTCTTTTAGTAGAGCTATAATGTCATTGCATAATAAACATGATGCTTTGCATTTTGTTAATACTATCGACACTCCATTGTGCCCTAAAAGTGCAACATTCAAAGTCCAATTTTCTTCTCTTGTTTTTACATGAGTGTGCACTGGTAACAAAAAATAAAATAGTCGCAATACAAAAATACAGTTGGCACGTGAAATGCCATCAAATTATAACTATATCGCTGGGCTCTGTCACATGCTGCCAACAATCTGAAGTATTCAGAGCACCGCATACAGTCTGTCACAGCTACTCAGTTCTGCCATTATAGAACAAAAGCAGCCATATACAAAGCATAAATGAAGGGGCAAGGCTGTGTTCCAATAAAAACAGAAATCTGAGTTCCATTCAAATTTAACATGTCACAAAATATTATTCTTTTTAATTTTTTTCAATGATTTAAAAATGTAAAAACCATTCCTAGATCATGAGCTATGCAAGGTGGTGGGCAAGACCTGGCTCCCAGGCTGCAGTTTTCCAACCCTTAATTTAATGTGTACTAGGTCTAATTTGTAAAACAAAGGAAATAAAAGCAATACAGCACAAAATGCAAGAATATGACAAATAGCTTCAGGATATACAAATGTATATATATAGCCTGACTTGACGCTAAAAAAAAAAATGTGTAAGACTACAAGGCATTCTTTTATGAAGTCTATTTTAAATGTATATGCAATATTTATTCAAATGAATTAGTAAAATTTATAAATAAATTTTCATTTTTTTTAATACTACCTGAGGACATATTTTTTCATTGCTTTTAGAGAGAGAGGAAAAGAGAGAGGGAGAGAGAGAGATATCAGTGTGAGAGAGAAACATGGACCAGTTGCCACCCATACACCCCCAAGACCAGGGATCAAACCTACACCCAAGGTATGTGCCCTTACAGAAATCAAACCTGCAACCTTTCAGTTATGGGTAACACTCCAACCAACTGAGCCACACCAGCCAGGACCCTAAAATAAATTCTTAAAGCAAAAGTCCTCTTATATAATAACCATGTCCTGATGTGCCTATTTATTAGTTAAAATACACATTTTAAGGAGAGAGAAAAAAAGCATCTATGCCAAACTCAACATCTGGTGATACAAAATTTTGTTTAATAAAAAAAAAATTCACACATTTGATTTCCTCAGAAAAGTGTTTCCAAGGACTCTTTTACAGTGAAGTTTCACTATTTTGTTAGGTCCATGAGTCCAAAGAGGATATTTGTTTTAAACTTCTTACTATTCTCCCAGAAGCTACTATATCACTAAATACAACTAGAAAACAATGCCATAAATTTAATTTCCTTAATCTGATTTTTTTAAAGTATCAATATTTTTTAAAACCATATCAAATATACTACTTAATGGTTAATCAAGAACTAGACAAATATACCTGCTATCACTACTTGAATTCAATACTATACTACTAGGTCCTAACCCATTAACTAAGGCAAGAAAAATTTTAAAAGAATAAGGATCAAAAAAGAAAAATTAGTACCATCAAACCACATGTGTATAACACTTAGCGTGTTTATATGCTTTTACATGTAGTTTTGTTCAGTACTTGGCAATAGCCCTGTGAAAACAAATATTTGTTCCATTTTATAAATAAATTAGGAAACTGAGGTTCGGAGAATTTTACATTTATTTGTAGGACAAAAAGATGATCAGTACAGCTAGAGCAAAAAATGAAAAAAGAAGACTGAAAGGAGATAAAGTTAGAGAAATGGCATAAGCCAGAGATTTGAGTTAAGAATTAAGATTTTACTCTGGTTGCAATAAGAAGCCATTCGACAAATGAGTGGATCAAGAAACTGCGGTACATTTACGCAATGGAATTCTATATAGCAGAGAGAAAGAAGGAGCTTATGCCCTTTGCGACAGCATGGATGGAACCAGAGAGCATTCCATCCAGGCGGTGAGGGACAAATACCATATGATCTCACCTTTAACTGGATCATAACCAACAAAAGCAGAAAGCAAGCAAAACATAACCAGAGACACAGAAATTAAGAACAGTCTAACAATAGACAGGGGAGAGGGGGGAGGGGACAATGGGGAGAAGAGTTTTCAGGAATCACTGTAGAGGACACATGG
>PVJI01012286.1:0-52172 GCA_004026765.1 Micronycteris hirsuta | reverse complement strand
CCCCCCCCACCTTACCTAGGCCTGTTCTCTTCCAAGGGAACGATCATTAATAAACTCTGATTGCACGATAATAGATTTGCTGATCTGTAATTCTTCACATGCATTGGCAAGAAGAACCAGGTCTCTCACACCAACATTTCAACCACTGCTCACAAGCAGACGACCTCAAATATTCGGGTTAAGTGACACTGTGTTAATTCAATTAAAATGTACTTAGAAGCAATGTATCAACAAAGAAGTAAGGTACCAACAATAACTGATATGATAAATATATATATATAGATTTAATAAAGTATCATAAACTAAATTTATAAACTATTAAATACATAAAATTCGAAGCAAAAAAAAAAAATAATCCTGCCTCTATATCCCATATATCTGGGAGCCTACTTACCATATCAACTTAGAAATGTAAGGCACTGAAGAACCACATGTCCAAAATTCACTCAGCTTCCCAAGACGGACACCTTGGAAGAGAATTCTAGACTCTGAGAAAGTTATATCTTTGATAAATCTCTTCCACTAATTACTCTGTCCAGTAATTCACCAGTTCTCTTGATTTTACTTTAAAAAATTCTCTCATCTGTGAGCTTCTCTTCTTCTCTATCTTCAACCCTTAGACAAAGATAGCATCATCTCTTACCTCAGTTACTTCAATAACCAATTAAATAAATATTCTCTCTTATATGCCTTTGTTTCCCCAGCCAGTGTGAAATTTAAGACAATAATGTCAATCCTTAACATTAAGAGCTCATTACTGTAAAATTAAAGACCCTATTTTGGGTTGCAAGACCCGAAATTGTCTGCCGTAGCCTGACTCTCTAACCGCATTTCAAGCCACTCGTTCTCGTAATATCTCCAAGCTAACAGCAGGAGCCAGCCTGCTATGTGCTGTATTATCACACCTGTGTCTGCACACATTTTTTTTTTTATTTTTATTTATTTTTAGAGAGAGGGGAAGGGAGGGAGAAAGAGAGGGAGAGAAACAGCAATGTATGGTTGCCTCTCACATGGCCCTCATGGGGACCTGGCCCGCAACCCAGGCATGTGCCCTGACTGGGAATCGAACCGGGATCCTTTGGTTCCCAGCCTGCGCTCAATCCCCTGAGCTACACCAGCTAGGGCTGTCTGCACACATTTTATCCACTGGGGACTCTACCATGTTCTTTTCACTACTTCATCTCGTTGCTTGTATTCAACCTTCATTGCCTATCCTAAAATTGCTCATTGACTTCTTCAAATTAAATAATGCCTGTCTTGTTTGAGATGAAAAGAGCTCACTCAACTTTTTCTTCTTTACTAATATAACAATTTGGAATAATTTTTAAATAGATTACTAATATTTATACTTCTCATTAGACATTTAGCTCAGTGAAACAAGATCATATGTATGATGTAGTAAAGATGTAGTTTTAAATAAAAGTTTGTCTCCAGGATCTATATCATCAATGCTTGGTTTTGTGCCTATTATATTTAATACTAATATTAAATATCAGTATTTTTTACTAAATGGGATTATTAACAATTCCTCCCTTTGCTGTATATGCATTTTGACTTGCATTAAGCAATAGAATGCTGCATGGAGGATGTTCTATATCTCACAAATCTCGGCCTAAAGAAGATTGTGAGCTTTCATTTTTTCTTACTAAAACTAGCTACCATGCAGTAAGCAAATTCAGACTGGGGAGGGAGAGGGCGAAAGCAAGAAGCAGCCCTGCAGCATAAGACATCGCAGGAAAGAAAGTGGCTATTTGAAAGAACACTGGAGTGCCATCCTGGAGAGTGAAGCCTTCTTGGGTCTTCCAACCTAACCCAGTTGCCAGCTGAACCCAAACAAATTAATTCCCAGCTGATCCCGCAGATGCAGAATAACTATAACAGGGTGCAGCCAAGAGGGGTGCAGCCAAGCGGGGAGCCCCCAAAGAGGGATTTGTAATGGGGTCCAGAAAAGCTTGGAGATAATTGGCTCCACACCACAGGACCACACCCGCCCTGAATGCTGGCAGCTGTGGCCAATTGTGGGAGGAGCCGGAAATAAGGCTGCAGAGAAAGATTGGTGCTGGGATTTAAACCCAGGCGAGGCAGCCATTTGGTGTCTCTTTTTGGGACCACACGCCTTGGGCATCTTTTGGGACCATGTGGTTTTGGCAGAGTGGGGACCACGTGGCTTTGGAAGTGCTCCCTTTTGCCACGTGGATGGTGCCGGGAGCTTGCCTGAGATACAGTACTCCAGATGGGGCAGAGGGAGAGGGAAGGACTGTGTGCATGTATGCATATTCTAAAGAACGTCAGTCTGTACAACTTCTAAATAAATAATAATTCTTTTCCTTTCACATCTTTCCTCTGGCGGCGGGAAAAGTGAACCTGGTACGGGGGAGGAAACCCGTAGAAAAACAGGGAGGTCTTTCATATCGCTCAGTCCCTCCATCTGCCCTGTAACATAACTACCTGGAAAAGTCCTGCCCCAAACTTAAAAAAATATATATTGTATTTTTTCCAGTCCTGCCCCAAATCTTAATCCTAAAGTCACGAAAAAATAATAGTTCATTGTCTTAAGCCACTAAGTTTTAGTGTAGTTTCTTACACACCAATTGACAATAGAAAGATGAACGAATCCCCACTCATTATCAAAGTTATTGGAAAGGCACAAAGTGTTCTTAAAAAGTAGTATTTAAGATTTATTCAATTCCTGAGTGAATATGGAAGATAATGGAATATAAAAATTAAAATATGGAACACCTTTTATGCCAAATAGGCAATGGATAACCTATCAAGGGTTTTTTTTAAATACAATAGTGATGTTAATAAAACTATTCCTTAGAAAGATCAATCTGGCTATCAAGATACAGAAATATTTAGTTGTGTTTGCTTACATACTATTTCGTGTATATAGGATTGAAGAACACTAGTTAAATACACACAAGGTAGAGTAAGAAATAAAATATATGGGAAAGAAAATAAGGACATCATGCCAATATAACATGAGCATAGAAAGCACTCATGAGTCAGGAGCTCTCTGACCCTTACTCCATGATTTCTAGTGGCTTGTATGGTTTCTTTGGAGGCTCCCTTAATCTCCTTGATTAGGTAATTCTATTCAAGTGATGCTATCCTGGGGGTACCAAAATCCATGTTAGACACAGATTCAAGTTTTTAACTTTTTGGTCTGGCTTCTTTTTAACGTGGTTTGTCTAGTTTTCCTATCAATTGGAATCCTATATCCATAAATCATCATGAATATTTATCTCAGTAAACATGCAATATGAATGCTGTCACCTGTACATTTTCTGTATCTTTCATTAAACTTTAAAAAGTAGTTTTCAAATAGTTGTGTAATGGCTACTGTTTCTTCAGATTTGAAAGTTTCTTGAAAGACTTGCACCATCCCCAACCCATGCACTTAGACTTAAATATACTTTAGAATTCAAAATTTGGGCATTATAGAAATGTGCAATTGTCCATATATTGTGCAAGACCTGGGTAGTACACCGTAAGAGCACATTAATATTTCCACTGCAAATACATGAATATTCACAATAGTGAGGTTCTTAAAGACTATGAATACCCCCAAGCTAACTTTTCTCACAGATATTTAAGGTAAGATCATTTATTGCTTTCAGATCAAGTTAAAACAGTTTGTTTTCAGAATACTTCACATATCAGAACTAAGGGGTAGGGACTGTAATATTTAATTTTCTGGATCCTGTCTCTCCCTAGGGTTGACATCCAATCTTCTCCTTTAATTGATCCCTTCCTTTTTATATCAGATCTTTTTGCTCCCAGTTATGATCTTAACAGGTAACCAGTCAAGTTTCTCCTTATAACCTATTTTTAAAGACAGATGCAATATAGAATTGACTTAAATATACCCCCCTTTTTCTAATATATATTAGGCTATAGATGTAATTTATCCTATGAGGTTTCAAGTCTCCTTAAAAGTATACTCCTCTGCTCTTTTATTCCTTCATGTCTCCCTGCCTGTGCCACTCTAGTACTGAAACTCTGTCCTGAGTATTGTTCTTCATTCAGGTATCCTGTAATTTCTCTATCTTTTGTTCTACTTGCATTCTGCATAATTACTAAGTCACCTCAAAAGAAGTCTTCTGTCTTTACTGATATTCTGGCCTTAAGATTGTTAAGACGTCATCTGGCTTTCTCTTTCCAAGTGGAAATTTTATCTCACATGGTAGGTTCACCAACTGTTGCCATGTATTTTTCAGTAATATGCTTCTGAATGTAAAGCCAGCACACCGATCCCAGTTATTCACAAGGGTAATTAGCACCTAGTGGATGAACCAGTTCTCAAACTGATGCCAAGGCAGACAAGCCACACAATTTCTGGCCCATTGTCTAGACACTGGCTAAAGGTTAGTGCTTACAGTTCCAAGACTCATATTTCTTCACAATCGAGGCCTCACAGAAGAACTATTAGACTGAGGAAAAATGTTATATCTACCAATGCCTATAAAGGCCCTAAAGAGAATAAGCACCCTAAATGGTGTCTTTTAATGAACTTAAAATAAAATAATTAAGTTCAAAGGTTTTGGAGTTCAGAGGGTTCACTAGAAATATTACCATTTATTATTTGGGTCTGTATGTTCTACTCCCTTTTATTACCCAACAGCCCTAGATTAGGAACCAGACTGCATTCTTCTATGTAGCTTAATTAAAACCATCATTCTACCTAATGTAAATTCAGAGGCAGTAAGACGAGGAGTAGAATATATAGAAGTCAAAATATCACCTTTCTTTCTTGTTGATAAAATGTAGACTGAGGGGTGAGGCTCAACTGGACTGCTGAAAGGTCTTGCTAACAGAACCCCAACAGGAGTTAGGCCTTTCTTTCTTACCGAAAATAAAGAGAAGTATATTAATTCTTCTTACCTGGCTCCTCATCTCTGGGTCCTGCGACTGTCAGCTATGCTGCGTTTACATCTGGAGGCTTGGCTAGGAGAGGACCTGCTTCCCAGCTCATTCATGTTGTTGGCAGAGTTATTTTCTCACAGTTTTACAATTTCAGATCCTAGTCTCTTCATGACTGCTTTAGAGGTCTCTGCAGTTCCTATTTCTTGGCCCTCTCCATAAAAAATGTATAATATTGCTGTGTGCTTCTTTAAAAACAGTAGAAAAATCTCTCAATCCAGCCTGCTAAATGCAATTAAAGGAGTGGCATTTCATTGCCTTTGTTACATTTCCTTTGTTAGAATCAAGTCACTGACTTTGCCAGGACTCCAGGGGAAGGGAACAAACATGAGTGTGACACAATGAGGTCCTCTCAGAAGGTGTCTGTTCGTGGTTAGTTACTTGATTCATGCTACCAATAAAGTAAAACAAATGTGCTCAAACAAGTAAACAAATTAAAATAAATTTCAAGCTCTGGCTGATATGGCTCAGTGGGGCGAGTGCTGACCTGTGACCCACAGGATCATCAGTTCGATTCTTGGTCAGGGCACATGCCTGGGTTGAAGTCTGGGTCTCCAGTTGTGGGGGTGTGAGAGGCAACTAATCAATATATCTCTCACACATTGATGTTTCTCTCCCTCTCTTCCTCCCTCCCTTTTCAAGAAAAAAAATAGTAAAATGAAATAAAATAAATTTCTCAGAAGCATATCATGTATTCCTGGTCCTAAAGATTGGTGAGTAATTAAAATCATATGGGCTATTGTAGTTACCTTGGCCAGTATTTTATATCAACTTGGCTAGGCCATTTTCACCAATTACTCAATCAAATGCTAGTCTAGGTGCTGCTGTGAAAGTAATTTGTATATAAGATGAAAGTCCTTTAAGTAAGATAGATTATCTTAGATAATTTGACTAGGTCTGACTCAATCAATTTAAAGACTCTAAAAGTAGAACTAAGGCTTTCCCTGAGGGAGAAGAAATTCTACCTACATATAACAGCTTCAATTCATGTCTGAGTTTCATCTTGCCTTCCCATAGCCTGCAGTATGGATTTAAAACTGGAAAATTTTCTTTACTTTGAGCTAAAGGCAATTTTAGCTTCAGGCTCAAAAGAAATTCATGGCCCTCCTTATGCCCCTCCCTTTAACTACCTAGAAGAACTTAAATTAGGGGCTTTGCCCATAGTAAGAGATTAGCAGAGATCATGTATTTTGATCAACATTTTATTTACTGAGCATCAACATTTTATTTACTGAGCATCTGGTCTTCTTATCATCCTGCAAGGACCCTTTGAATCCCCCAGGTGCATCACCTCATCTGTAGCTCAGGATGGCTTGCAAAGCTTAGTCCCCCTTTCTATCTCTGAACCTCTCTTGCATATCGGGTCTCTGACTCTCTCATGTATGTGGGGTTCCCATACATTTGCATGGATTAAATTTGGTTATTTTCTCATGTTCATTTCAATAGATAAATAGATAGATAGAATTCTAGAATATATTATAAAGACACATGTGTTGTCTGCTTCAGCACAAGGCAAATAATTCATCAATAACCAAAGATTTACATATAGTAATAATAACTAAATGTCCAATTTTAAAAAGCATGCATATATACAGGGTTGGATACAAGTAACACCCCCTTTTTATTACAAAATCTTTTATTACAAAATCATAAGCATGTAATTCTGTATCATAACAATATCACACTCAAGCACACCATATGATATTTTAGGTAAAATTGTCAAATTGAAACTATAAATGAATACCCCCATGTTATTACCCTTCCAACCACACCCAAGCAGGCATTACTTTTGCTGGGCCCTGTATTTTAATTGTGAGAAGTACAAATTTCATTGAATTATTTAAGTTTATTCAAGGTAAAATAGATGCTTATGACACAGAGAGATCTGTTCAGATCACTGGGAGGAGTAGGAAGGGGCCAAAAGAGGAGATTCCCTGAGGCAATGGTAAACAACCAAGGATGGGATTGGCTGTGAAGCTGAATGTCTCCAGAGCATGTGGAATTATGGGCCAGGAGATTTAAAATAAAAAGGTCAGAGACCGTCTCTTGGGCTCTCTTCCTTGAGGATGCCTGAATGATCAAGGTGCAGCTGCCTCTGTATTCCCACAGGATGGTAATTTGGATGGATTTTGGATGGGAGAAAAAACTCCAGGCACAGCCCAGGATGGGGCTGCCTGGCAGAGGGTGGCAGGGTTATTAATTGGCTGTTCTAGAGGGGAAGGGCTCTGAGGCAGAAGCCTCCCGTTCTTCCCAAATTGTGTAGCTTTTGTATCTTATGTTGTTCTACTTTGTAAACTAACCTTATCAAACTAAGATAATTAAAAAATAACAGTGGGAATGATAGAAGCCAGGTGTTAAAGAGTTTAGTCTTAATTGAAAGGCTTAAGTGAATAAAGCTATAACTAAAGAGTTAAAGATTTTAGCCTTAATTGCTAGGCTTAAGCGACTATTGCATTTAAAAAAGTGTTATTCCAAAATTGTGTAGCTTTTGAATAAAGACTTCTTTTTTTTATCACCAAAACATTGCCTCCAGAATTTTGCCTGGAGTGTGACAGGGGACAGCAGGACGATGCTTGCTGTCTGGTAACACTTAGAGAGCAGAATGAGGTGTTTTCCTTTGCTTTTTTTGCTGTTGTTATTTGATGTGATTATAACTTAAAATATAATGTTAAAATATCATGATAGTCCTACTAAAAATTATGATTTTAGATTTAGTAAAGTCAAACTGTCAGATTATACAAAATATTGAAAAGCAAAAATAATGCATACAGGAAAAAAGTGTAGATTCGGTTGTAATGGATCACAAACGAGTTAGAAATCCAAAATTATTGGATGTTAAAAAATCTATCTATGATGTAAAGATAGAAACTACAAGAACTTGGGTTTCTTGTCAGAAAAAGTAGCCTAGAGTTATCAGATTTTTCATACGTAGGTGATTGTGAGCAAGATGTTGACTCGGGAAACAGTAACAATGAAGGAGACTGGTGGTGTATGAACAGGGAGGAGAACAGGGCAGGTTCTCAAGCATGTGGCATGTGTAGGTAGAGACATTAAGCAAAGAACAAAAATCAAGTTCCATTATCTCAGGAAAGTTTCTACAGAAAATACAGATGCTGGAGACTTCTGCACAGATGACTTGTTTAAACGCAGACTAAATCTGTTCGGAAGAAATCAGAAGAATCTGGAGAGGAGGCATAGCACCAAGGTAAGACATAAACTAAGTTCACAGAAGAAATAACTGCATCTGGCCATCTGAACAAATAGAAGCAGAACCAATAAGGCAAAACACAAGTAGCCCATGATTCTGAGAGCGAGCCCAAAGGGGAGACTCTTGTAAACTGTTACTAAAGCATAATTCGGTATTTCTGAATTACGGCAGCCACTTCTAATTTAATGAACTTTTATGTAAGTTCATTAGGAAAAACACATTTTATTAAAAGAACTAAATACAAATGGGAAAAATTGCGAATGGCTGAAGCTGACAGTTTTCACTGGTCATGATAAATTTATACAGAGTCATGTGCTGAATAACATCATTTCAGTCAATAGTCTGCACGTACAAGGGTGGGACCATAAGATTACAATGAAGTGAAGAAAATCCTATCACCTAGTGCTGCCACCATAAAATGTCCCAGAGCATCACATTACTATTTTGTGCCATTTCAGTGTATGGATAGCAATGCTATCAGCTGGAAATATCTTGTGGGCACTCATCTGGTTAAGGTGAGCTTCCCACAGATATCTCTCCTTTCTAAACCAATGTTAATACTGGAAAGACCCTGGTGATTCTTATTATGTTTGCAAAATGCCCTTAGTTAATAACCATTAGAAAGCTTTGAAGGAAAAAAAGAGTTTATTACTGGTAGTCCCTTACTAGTTTAAAAGCTTACCTGGGGGCACATAGCCAGGATCTCCTAGCTAGGTCCTGTGGGGAGGTGGTGAGAGAGAGAGAGACACAGAGAGAGACTCAGACTAAGAGACAGATTGAGTGATTGAGAGATATAAGTAGAGATAGACACAGAGATGATACAGAGAAACAGAGGTAGAGTTAGAGAAAGATGATAGATAGATACAGATAGAGAGAAAGATGGAGAGCGATGGGCCTGCAGTTCTACTTTTATTGGTGTTGAGGGTGGGAGGCTATAGTTTTGCTGGCTCACTTTTTATTGGTGAATTTAAAACATATGAGAGAGTGTTTGAAACATGAGAAGTGAAACGAACAAGTAGTTATTAAAATCAATGAAGATCTCTAAAACAAATGTATCTCAGTGGGTGAGGCAGCCTGACTCCAGCTAGTTGTGGCTAGTGGTGAATTTATTGAAGATAGTCAGCTTTCAGTTAAGATGTGGATGCCTCAGCAATCAAATCTTAAGTCATTAATTTGTATTAATGCCCCCCTCCCAACATCTCCCCTCCAAAAAAAAAGCCAGCTAAAGCCGCCTGGCTTTACATGCAATTCTTCACTTGTTTGTAGTGATGCTGGTGTAAACAAATCTAGTGTGCTGCCAGTCTTACCAAGTATAACACATGAAGTCACAGTATTAGCTATACCATCTAGGTTTCTGTAAGTACACTCAGTGATATTTGCCCCACAATGAAATCCCCTAGTAATTCATTTCTCAGAACTTACCACCATTGTTAAGCAGTATATAACTGTATTATGAATTCTCTATGGGAATTATATAGTCTTGATTTGGGTCTTTAAAAAGTTCATTACAACTCACTGACATAGAAATGAAACCTGTTAAGACTATTCATAGTGATGCATAATATACAGTCATGCACATAAAGATCATTTAATGCATATATATTTGTGTAAATTTACTTGTTCATTCATTCATTCCATAAATATTTATTGAGCAGAAAATATCTGCCAGGAACTGAAATGTAAGACCAAAATAAAATAAAATAAAATAAAAAGAAAGAAAAAGATGATCTTACTCTAAGTTTTTATTCTTAAGGAGAAAACACATATAAATAGTGTTTATTATGAAAATTACAATGATAAAAACATGTAAATATAAGGAGCGCTTTAGGAATACTTTACATCTTAACTGAAACATAAAGATTCAATAAAAATGAGGCAGATAATGTTTTGGTGAGAAGACATTATACAATAGGTAGAACACAATAGCAAATACAGGCTGATGAGAAATAACTAGGAATGTGCAGAGACATAAAGCATTTTATAATTCCCAAAGCATAAATTAAAAGCTATAGATAAGTGTGGAAAAGCCAACAGGCTAGAACAATATGCTAAGAGATTTGATATTTATCCTGGGGTCCACATGGAAAAGCAGATCTGCAGGGCAATAATAGATATTATAAATGAATAAAAGAGCTTCGTTGTTAAGTAAATTTGAAAAATGTCAATTAAACAAGATTAAGCAGACATTCTTCGAATTTTAATATACCTGTGTGCTTTGTAAATTACCAAACGTAGTGATTCTAAACCCGTTTGTTCAAGGTAATTTTTTACAAGAGGTACCTCACGGGACTAGAATTCCATCCTAAATTCTCCTAGAGAAATTGGGAAACATGGAAGTTTTCATATGTAGCAAGACCAAAATTGCAATTTAAAAACACTGCTCTGAGGATTTCTGTAGAGGCTTAGTTAAAGGTTAAAATAAATGGATACAGGAAGTGCAGCTAATTGCCTAGCCCAGACAAGAGATAGCGAAGCCGCACAGGAGCAGGAAAGCTGTGAAGTAACAAGTAAACTAAGTTAAAGAATTGGAAGCCATAATAGAATCTGCTTCTGGATGAAAGTGTGGGGAGAAGAAGAAATCAGTTACTTCTGTTCTTAGATTAAGTGATTGAGAAAGTGATGGGATAAAATTATAGAATCTTTTGGGAGAGAAATAATGAGTTAGGATTTGAAGATGTAGAATATAAGGTGCTTCTATAAATACTCCTGGTAATGTCCAATAGGACATATTTCCAGAAACTTAAAGCTCATGGGAAAATCTGTCACATGAAGAGATTTCTGACATTGATAGTTTTAGTTTTTGTGGAATTTCTTCACACACAAAAAATGTCATCTATAATCTCCATTTATTTATTTATTTTTGTTCTTATTCACATGATGGTGTCATACATTTACTATTCTAATGCTCTTGAGATAATATATCTGTTTATACTTATTAAAATACACCCCCCATATGTACCACTGGTAAATGTTTCCGTTAAAAATTGGCATTGCTATTATTCAGAATAGAGTAAGTCATTCTTTAGTCCCTCAGTAACACCTAATCCAAAATAATCCAAAAATATCTGTGACTTAAAGCAGCCAACATATTGTTCACTGTGAGTCCAGAAAATTCTCTGAGAAAACTACAATATCCTCCAGGTAGTGACTTCTCATTCCAAAATAATTTAATGTTACGGAATACCCATACCAAAACGCACTCCCATTATCATGGTGACCTGGAGAAAAGCATATGGAGACTCACCAATTGGCTCTTAAATACTAAATGTTTCACCAAAAAGTAAAATGAAATAAAATAAATTATTCTTTAAAGCAATTCACTATTCTTCCTATGATTTCAAAAAAAAAAAATGAGAAAATGGCACAAAAGACAGAACCAGAAATCTTAGTAAGCAACAGTGACACTCTCCTAAATTAATTAATCAACCATTTTTTAAAATTAAGGTCTAATGCAGTCCTAAAACTGTGATAAATATTATGCATACCTAGTAAAATAAAAGTTCATTTAAAATAAAACTGATCTCAAGTATATCCTAAAATGTAAAAAAACTAATAATAAATACTAATGAAACAGTATCTAGGGTTTGTTCTGAAGAATATGTCACCCACATTTCTACCTCATCTCTCACTGACTACGTGTGCAGAAGCTTATTGGCAGAGGAAAATGTGAACGTCTTCAGTACTACCTGGGATGTGGTTTTAGACAAAACAATAAACAAAAACAAAAGATGTTAAAAAGGAGTGATCATCCATGAGATGCTTTAAGTTGCATTAGAAGAATCACAAATGCCTGATGATGATAATAATGATAAATTAAAAATAATAGAACACCTGCCATAATAAACAATAACATAACTTTTATGTCCCATTCATTTTGTCACCCACTCACTAATGTCGCAATCTAGACTCTAGAGCACAAATCTTTATTGATGTTGTCACGTATGAAACCAGGTAATCCGTGTGGCTGCCAAAGTACAGTATTTTTCAAATGTGCTACATTAATGTATAAATATATAATGTAAACATACGGTATTATTCTGTATTTTAAAAATATGCATATGTAAGTTTTCCTCCTGCCACATGTAAATTTTATTTTGATCTGCCATTGTAAGAGAGATCCAACAGAATCGTTATGAAACAGATTGACTCTTTTAAGGAAGATTAACAATTTTGGCATCCAAAGATTCTTCCTTCAACCTTAGTTTTATTATATAGTGCAATCATTCTCATTTTAGGAAACTGGTGTTGTAAAGTGTTATGTGTCCTCATGTGTTTTCTCAAACAAATGAGAGTTTTTAAAATACCACTTTGTAATAATAAAAATATATTCATGAACTTGAATTATTATAGTGTTTATAACTATTCCCTTGGTGTGAATTACTTTGTAACAATTCAAAGCTTGTTCACTTGGCTTAATTAAAGTGTTCTCATTCTTACAAATTGCATAAGAGGAGTAGAATTATTGTAAAATATTTCAATTTGGGGGAAAGAGTCCGACTAGTATTTCATTTCGTGGCACAGAGAAATGGATTTAGCCATGGGCAGCAGAGCTTGGAGAACCAATGAGAACGTTGGTGAGGATGAAACTATGAAGATTTAAAGAGAACACTTTCCTATTTAAGCCTATCTCCCTGAATCACCAGGAACAAAATGATATGGACTCTTCAGTACTTGTGTGTGTGTGGGTACAATGTGCCAGGCGTGGGTGATGGGAAGTGAAGGGTTCTCTACCTTCTGAGTTACAAAACCAACATGCAAACATCTTGAAACTGTTATCCTGGATTGAAACATGATGATGTAACAAAGAAAAATGAAACTTTTTCTCTCTCTTTTTTTATTGTTCAAGTACAGTTGTCTCTATTTTCACCCCATGGGGAGTGGGTAGGGCAGGGGAGAGTAGTGGAGGGAGATTATCCTTTTTTCTAAAGATCTTCCTTGGACAAGAATTAGAAATTTCTAATATTGTATTCATTTTAAAAGATCATGTGCTTTAACAATGACTGTAGTTTAACTTTTCACAAAAAAATACATATTTGACTACAAAATGTAATTAATTAGGATCGGTATCATACATGTTTAAAAGTTATTTCCAGAATAAGAAATGCATTAGCCTGAAATGCAGTTATTTAACTGAAGTATTGCATATCCAGTTTCTATTATCTATGATTTATCCCCCAAAACAATGCTTAAGTGCTTTATTCATTATTTTATGGAACCACAGATTTCTATATTAGTTGATAAAAATTAAGAAACATATTTTCGGTTAATAACAGATTATTATTTTTTAAATAACAGCTCAGGCTAGATTAACTCTTTATTTCATATAATTTATAGTACTTCTTTATCTATATGACTGCCCTTCATATCAATAGCAATAAAGAGCTTTGAAAACCCTTAGATATCAAAATAATACATTTTTCTACACACCAAGTATCTTTCTCTAGGACACTATACATTCACTTTAAAAGAGCATAATTTTCTAGATATGTGAAAGGGAGCTAAATTTTTTATGCTTCATAATGCATGTGCTGTAATGAACACTGTGCTGGAATTATCTTGGCTTCAATATGATCAAATGCTGGTTATACATCTGACATTCCTGAAACATAACTGAGAGGATCATGAGGATTAAAGACATATGAGATGCTAAATCCTTAGTCATTTTTACACATTTTATGGCTAGCCTATCCTTTCTCACAACTCAACGAAAATGAGATGACGACTAGTGGAAAATAGTCAACTAATTAAATTTCAGACTTTCAAAAAGGTCAGAATAGTACAGCATATTACTATACTTCACAAAATAAATGGAGCATGCAAATGCCAATACTTCATTCTGGTGACAAAACCAGGAAAAAATAAAAAGACATTGAGCAAAATTGTCTCATTTCTTCAGGTGTGCTAGTCACAATTTAGCTAGAAATTTAACTGCTTAGTGAACTATTTGCTCTACTGAAACAAAGGTGGCTTATGTTCTTTCAATTATCTTTAAATTACTTCTTCAATATAGTTTAAACAAGTACAAGTCGTACAAATGCTATAGATTATAAATTATGGTTATTTTACTAAAATCTATTATACATTATAAATATGACACAAAAATATTCCTTAGCTGTATGTCTGATAAGAGCTTCTTAAAAATTTCTTAAACAATCATGTGATTCCCCATGCTTGGTCCATTTAACAACCACATTTTATTAGTGTGGTCAGGTGGGATAAAAAATAGTCAACATAAATAGCACATTAGATACAATGGCAATATTGTTAAATGTGCATAATCATATCTACATTTTGTATTATATGCATACATAATTCTTACTGATGCTGATATTTCTGATATTCATTAAAAAAAAAAAAGCACTCAACACAAAGGCACACTTTGAGTGTCCAGGTGTTTTTCTTGCTATTATTCTGCCACCTAATTATCATTCATCACCCATCTCATGTTCAAGGCTCAGTCTTTTCTCCAATTTCACCTTCAAAAATCGTTTTAATGAATGATGTTTCTCTTCTTTAAAATGCTTGCTTATAGTTGGTTTAGCAAAATTGTTTGTAAATAAGATAATGAATGTGAAGCACATATAGCAGGACTTGACAGAGACCAGATATTTTAAGAAACATGGCTTTTCATTGGCTACAAATTTGAAGCTTGTCCTACATTAGCTGGAAATTATAGTCTCACCTGTTCACAATTATATATGCTTCAGAATATTATCCAATCAGTCTGATTAAGCATTAATTTCCACATGTACAGAATGATCAAAATGATACCTATCTCATAGGATTACTGAGGTGATTATATGTTATAATTTTTAAGGTGCTGAACATATGTAATACATAATCAGAACTGAACAAAGGGTTATTTTCTTTTTATTATTTTAATATGCAAATTTATCAAATTTATCTAGTTTTTTATTTTGATTTCTAGATACCATTTTCCTGTAAAACAAACCATGAGTCCTTAGACAAGTTAATGACTTCAAGAGAGAGGAATAAAATAAGAGCTAGAACATCTCATGTTTTTAGAAAGTAAAGAAAAATAAAGATAAAGGCCTACTTAAAGAACACAAGAGCCAATTAATCTGAAGAATATCCTAATGGCAAAAGCTAGTAAAATTTTTGAACAACAAAATAAATAATAATATTAAATTTTAGCCTATAAAAAGTTCATAAGTTCATATTGATAAAATAATCTACTAATATATATTGGGGGATGCCAGACAGACTTCTTCATTACAATACAATCCAAGTTAATAAATGAGGTAAGAGGAAAACAGAAAATTAACTTTAGGCAAACTCCAAAATAGTAAATTTTCAAGACAAGATCGATTAATAAATGTTAAAATTATTAGGCAAAAGTATGATGACAATCAGTATTTTATAATGTCAAGTATATTCCCAAAATATTTATTAAGTACAAACAGAAAGATAGTAACTTACAGTAGAGAAATTTGGAAAGACAAAACCTTAAAGTGATTAAGTTTAGCAACATCTGTAGTAAAATATATGAAAATTTTAAACCCCCTGATATGATTCACTGACAAAGATACAGCCTTGTTCATATGGTATTCTTTCAAAGAATGCACATCATTGTTATAATGAGAAATCATTAGACACACCATAGTTAAGATGCATTATGCAAATTAACTGATCACTATTCTTCATGTGTTAACATGATGAAGACTGAGAAACACTTATAAACTTGGAAGATATTAATGAAAAAAAAAACAACAGTTATAAGTAATATGTATCCTGGATAAAATATTGAAACAGAAAAATTATGTTAGTAGAAAACCTAATAAAATTCAGTTAGGTCTGTAATATGGTTAATAGTATTGCACCAATCTGCTTTTGATCATTTTTCTTTTGTTATATAAAATGTTAGCATAGAGAAAGAATAAGAAATAAGAAAAAAATGTTGCATTATTTTGATAATCTTTTTCTGTACTTTTGAATTTTTAATTGTATTTTTCCATTGTAATTTAGTCCCCTTATATACCCTACCCCCACGATCATCACACTATTGTCCATGAATCCATTTTGTTTTTGCCCAGTCCCTCCACCCCTAATCTCCCTACCATCCATAGCTGTCCTCCTGCTATTTATGAGTCTGTCTATGTAGCTTGTTACTTCAGTTTGTTCCTTAGATACCACGTATAAGTGAAATCATATGGTATCTGTCTTTCCCTGACTGGCTTATCTCACTTAGCACAACGTTCTCCAGGTCCACTGATACTGTCAAAATGGTAAAACCCTTCTTTTTTACAGCCGAGTGTAGCTCATCGTGTAAACGTCCCATAGTGTTTTATGTATTCATCTCCTGATGGATACTTGGTCTGCTTCCATATCCTGGCAATCGTAAATAACATTGCAATGAACATAGGAGTGCTTATGTTCTTTTGAATTAGCGTTTTGGGCTTCTTTGGATACATTCCCAGAAGTGGGATCACTGAGTCAAAAGGCAGATACACTTTTAATTTTTTGAGGTATCTCCATACTGCCTTCCACAGTGTTTGCACCAGTCTGCATTCCCACCCACAGTGAAAAAGTGTTCTCCTTTCTCCACATTATTTCTGGAACTTGTTTGTTGGTTTATTGATGATAGCCACTCTGGCAGGTGTGAGGTGATATCTCATTGTGGTTTTAATTTGCATTTCTCTAATGATTAGTGATGTTGAGCATCTTTTCATATGTCTATTGGTCATGTGTATGTCTTTTTTGACAAGTGTCTACTCAGGTCCTTCACCCATTTTTAATTGGATTGTTTATGTTTTTGGTGTTGAAATTTGTATGATCTTTATACATTTTGTATATCAACTCCTTGTCAGGTGCATCTGTTAATATGTTCTCCCATTCTGTGGGTTATCTTTTTATTTTGTTAATGTTTTCCTTTGCAATGTAAAACTTTCTAGTTAGATGTAGTCCCATTTGTTTATTTGTATTTTGTTTCCCTTGCCTAGGGAACTATATCCAATAAAATATTGCTATAGCAATGTCCAAGATTTTGCTACCTATGTTTTCTTCTAGGATTTTTATGGCTTGGGGTCTATCAAATCTTTGATCCATTTTGAATTTATTCTTGTGTGTGGTATAAGAAAGTGGCCTAGTTTAATTTTTCTGTATGTATCTGTCCAATTTTCCCAACACCATTTATTGAACAATCTGTCTTTAGCTCATTGTATGTGCTTGCTTCCTCTGTCAAATATTAATTGGCTATAAAGCATGAGTTTACTTCTGGGCTGTCTATTCTGTTCCATTGATCTATGTGTCTGTTCTCATGCCAGTGCCATGCTATTTTGATTATTATGGTCTTATAGTATAGTTTTATATTAAGTAGTATGATTCCTCCAACTCTGTTTCTTATTTGATTATTTTTCTTTTGTTTCTTTGTTTTTTTATTTTATTTCTTTCTTGAGATTGCTGCTGCTGTGTGGGGTCTTTTGTGATTCCATATAAATTTTTGAAATATTTGTTCTAGTCTGTAAAATAGAACTTTGATTCTTCACAAGAACTGTTTTGAATCTATAAATTGTTTTAGATAATATGGACATTTTAATGATGTTAATTCTTCCTACCCATAAACATTGTATGTGCTTCCAATTATTTGTATCTTCTTCAATTTCGTCTTATAATTTTTTTTCAGTGCAGGTCTTTTACATCCTTCATTAGGTTTATTGTGAGATATTTTATTCTTTTTGAAGTACTTGGAAATGGGATTTTTTAAACTTACCTTTGTGTTAGTTTGTTATTGGCATACAAAATCCAACTGATATATGGATATTAATTTTGTAGTCTGCTACTTTGCTGAACTCATTTATCAGTTCTAGTAGTTTCTGGTGAAATCTTTGGTGTCTCTATGTACAGTATAATATCATCCACAAATAAAGACAGTTTTACTTCTTCATTTCCAATCTAGATACCTTTTATTTATTCTTCTTGTGCTGTGGCTAGGATTTCCATTACTATGTTGAATAAGAGAGGTGAACGTGGACAAACCTCTCTTGTTCTTGATCTTAAGGGGAAAGTTTGCCTATTGAATATGATGTTGGCAGTGGGTTTGTCATGCATGGCCTTTATTACATTAAGGTATGTTCCCTCTATTACCACTTTGCTGAGAGTTTTGATTGTAAATAGAGGCTGGATTTTATCAAAATTTTTTCTGCATTTATTGATATGATCAGGTGGTATTTATCCTTCGTTTTGTGTTTGTGGTGAATCACATTTATTGATTTGCGAACGTTGTGAGAACTTTGCATTTCCAGAAAAAAATCCCGCTTGATTGTAGTGTATGATGTTTTTGAGGCATTGCTTTTTTTTTGTTTGTTTGTTTGCTAATATTTTGCTGAGGATTTTAGTGCCTATGCTCATCAGGGATATTGGCCATAATTTTCTTTTTGTAGTGTCATTATTTTGTATAATGCTGGCCTCTTAAAGTGATTTTGGGAGCCATCTCTCCATTGAATTTTTGAAAAAAGTTTGAGAAGGAGAGGTGTTAGTTCTCAGAGTATTTGGTAAAATTACTTTGTGAAGCCAATCTAGTCCAGGGCTTCTGTTTTGGGGGAGTATTTTTATTCCTGCTTCAGTATCACTAGGTGTAATCTGTCTATGATTCTTTATGATTTAGTTTTGGAAATTTGTATGTTTCTTGGAATGTATTTTATCCAGGTTGTCCAGTTTGTTGACATTTTGTTGTTCATAATATTATCTTACAATCCTTTGTATATCTTTGATGTCAGTTGTTATTTCTCCTCCTTCATTTCATATTTTATTTATTCGGGTTCTCTTTTTTTTCTTGACAAGTTTGTTTAAAAGTTTGTCAACCTTGTTTATCTTTTCCAAGAAAGGATTTTTCTTCTCTTGGTTTCATTGATCTTATGTATAATTTTTTTAGACTCTATTTTGTTTGTTTCTGCTTTGAACTTTCTTATTTCTTTCCTTCTACTTACATTGGGCTTTATTTGTTGTTCTTTTTGAAGTTTTTTTTATTTATTTATTTTTTAATTTGTATATTTTTTTTACTTTATTGTTGTTCAGTTACAGTTGTCTGCATATTCTCCCCTCCCTTCCCCCTCCAATCCCACCTCCCTTCCATGCCTCCCTCCCCACCCTTGGTTCTGTCCACGTGCCCTCTACAGTGATTCCTGAAAACCCTTCTCCCCATCGTCCCCTCCCCCCTCCCCCCGGCTATTGTTAGATTGTTCTTAATTTCAATGTCTCTGGTTACATTTTGCTTGCTTTTTGCTTTTGTTGATTATGTTCCAGTTAAAGGTGAGATCATATGGTATTTGTCCCTCACCGCCTGGCTTACTTCACTTAGCATAATGCTCTCCAGTTCCATCCATGCTGTTGCAAAGGGTATAAGTTCCTTCTTCCTCGAAAACAATATGGAATTACCTCAGAAAACTAAAAATAAAACTGCCTTTTGACCCAGCAATTCCACTACTGGGATTATACCCTAAGTACCATAAAAAAAAACAATTCAAAAGAACCTATGCACTCCAATGTTCACAGCAGCACAATTCACAATAGCCAAGTGCTGGAAACAGCCTAAGTGCCCATCTACAAATGAGTGGATCAAGAAACTATGGTACATTTACACAATGGAATTTTTGAAGTTCTTTTGAGTGTAAAGTTAGATAGTTGATTCCAGCTTTTTCTTGTTTTTTGAGACAGGCCTGTAATTATATGAATTTCCCTCTTAAGATTACTTCCCCGTGTCACACAGATTTTGGACTATTTTATTTTCATTTTCATTTGTTTCAAGGTATCTTTTGATTTTATTCTTGATCTCGTTTTTGACCCATTCATGATTTAATAACATGTTGTTTAGCTTCCACATCTTTGTATGATTTTCAGTGTTCTTGTGATTGATTTCTAGTTTCATAGCATTGTGGTCAGAGAAGTGTTTGATTTGATTTCAATCTTCTTAAATTTATTGAGACTTGTGTTCTAACATGTGGTCTACCCTAGAAAATGTTTTGTGTGCATTTGAAAAGTATGTACATTCTGCTGCTTTGAGTTGACATGCTCTGAACATATCAATTAAATCCATTTGATCTAGTCAGTGTGTCATTTAAGGCTGTTGTCTCCTTGTTGATTTTCTGTGTGGTAGATGTAGCCTTTGATGTCAATGGAGTATTAATATCCCAGACTAAGACTGTGTTTCTTTCGATCTCTCCTTTTGTGTCCATCAAGAGTTGCTTTACATACTTAGGTGCTCCTGTGTTAGCTGTGTAAATTTTGCTATGGTTATATCCTCTTGTTGGGTTGTTCTTTTATCGTTATGTAGTGTCCTTCTTTGTCTCTTACTGTAGCCTTGGTTTTAAAGTCTATCTTGTCAGATATAAGTATTGTGATCCCAGCCTTGTTTTCCTATCCACTTGCATGAAATATCTTTTTCCATCCCTTTACTTTTAGTCTGTGTGTATCTTTTGATTTGAGGTGGGTCTCTTGTAGGGAGGGTATATATAAGTCTTGTTTTCTTATTCATTCAGCTACCCTATATCTTTTGGTTAGAGCATTTAAGCCATTTGCATTTAAGGTGATAACCAATAGATATATCTTTAGTGCCATTTTGTTGTTAGGCTGTTTTCTTCTGTTTTTTTTTTTTTTTTTTTTTTTTCCTTTTCTTTTTCTGTTTGTTCTTCTTTTTAAAGCAAACCCTTTACCACTTGTTGCAGCACTGTTTTGGTGTTAACAAACTCTGTCAGCTCTTTCTTGTCTGGGATACTCCTTATTTTTTCTTAGATTTTAAATAATAACCTTTCTGGATAAAGTAACCTTGAATGTAGGTCCTTATTTTTCATCACTTTGAATGTTTCAGGCCATTCCTTCTGGCCTGAACTGTTTCTGTTGAGAAATCTGATGACAGTCTAATTGGTGCTCCCTTGTATGTAACCGACTGATTTTCTCTTGCGGCTTTAAGGAATCTCTCCTTATTAAGCCTTGAAATTTTAAATATGATGTGTCTTGGTATAGGCCTCTTTGGGTCCAACTTGTTTGGGACCCTGTGATCTTCCTGGATTTATGTGTCTTTTTCCTTCACTAGATTAAAGAAGTTTTTGGTTGTTATTTCTTCAAATATGTCCTCCATCACTTGGTCATTCTTGTCTCCTTCTGGTATTCTTTTCATGCCATTGTTGATATGCTTCATGTTGTACAAAAGATTTCTTAAGCTGTCCTCATTTTTTTAAATTATATTTTCTTTTTCCTCCTCTGTTTGGATGTTGTTGTTTTTATTCATACGTTTTCCTCCAAATCACGGATTCATTCCTCTGCTTCATCTAACCCACTGTTTATTCCTTCCAGTGTATTATTTATTTGTTATTGCATTCTTTATTTCTGACTGTTTTTATGGTTTTTATGTCACTTTTCATGCTGTTGAGTATCCTTATAATCATCACCCTAAACCGTATGATAAATTGCTTGCCTCCATTTTATCTAATCCCTCTTGGGGAGAATTCTCTTGTTCTTTCATTTGGGGTCTGTTTCTTTGCCTTTCCATTTTAGCTACTTCTTTGTATTTGTTTCTATGTATTAGTTAAATCTGCAAAGACTCTGGTGTAGGTCTTTGTCAGACACTGTCTGTGGCTGACCCTGGGCAACCTGTTTGGAGCTACAGCTTATAGCTTGTGACTCCTCTGCTCAACATGGGTGACTACAGAAAGAATCAGGCTTTTTACCAAGGCCTGCTTTTACCAGCACGGGGCCTGGGAGAGGGTCAGGTGAAATCTCAGAGCTCCCAGAGATATGCCTCTGCCTGTAAACTTTCTGTAGGATTAACTACTGAAAGTGTTTGTTGCACTCCTCAGCTGCTGGGCTTAAGCACCACAGGGTGAGGAAAGAGTGATACTTGCAGTTGGGGCTATTGCTTCCCCTTAGGCAGATGCCACTTGGAAGGGAGTCCTTTGCCTGAGAAAGATGTCTTCTTCAGTATGGGGAATGACTCAGCACAGGGATCCTGGCTGCTATTCCTTCAAATCTCTCCCCAAAACCACCGACCCCAGACTCTCCCTCTGTGGCTCTAGGTCATTCTGCTCTCCCTGTGCTGGAGACCAGGGTAAGTGGCTGCAAATAAAAATTTGCATTGGACTTTAAGAAGCTGTCTGCATCTCTAGCTATCTCTCCCTGGAGGACAGAAACCCCACTGTTTTTCACAGCAATATGTAATTTGGGTTCCTTTCCTGGTTCTGGTGGAGTAGACTGGGGAGCCCAGCTTGGAGTTTAGGCCCCATGCTTTCAGGGGTAATCCCCCAGCTGCTCACATATCCTTCCAGGGCTTCAGCTGCTGTCCATGAGGGCCCAGCCAGCCCTCTCATGCCTTCACATTCCGTACCTGTCTCTTTGTGGTGATGTGGTATTTTCTGTCTGTCATGGTTATAAGGCTTCTCTCCAGCCAGTGTTCCTTTGGTTATTTAGGAGGAGTTTCCTATAGTTTAGTTGTAATTCTAGTTTGGTCCTGGGAGGAGTGTAGTGGAACTTCCACATACTTCTCTGCCATCCTGGGTCTCTCTATTTTGATAATTTTTACATATGCCTTAAATTAATCCAAAATAAACAGTTTAAAAAAACATGTAATCTCATAAATGTTATTAGAATTATTTTTGCAATGCTTAAATTAATACCTGGTAAATGTTAATAGCAATGGTAATATTGTTAAGCACATACTATTCAACCACCACTAGTTTTATATTTTCTTGAATTAATTCAGGTTAATATTCATGGCCACAGCATGCAGTAAGTACTAATAACTAATCATTTTACATTTGCAAAAACTGAAGCCAGGGAGATTGAATACTCTATCCAGTAATTTACTTTGAAAGCAGGTGAAGCCCAGGCTTTTATCCACTATGTTGCATAGTCTGTCCCCCATAGCAATATATGTAAACTTAATGAAGACTCCATTAGCCAGTATTTGGACTGAGAGTTGTACAATTAAATTA
This sequence comes from Micronycteris hirsuta, assembly GCA_004026765.1. NCBI lineage: Eukaryota > Metazoa > Chordata > Mammalia > Chiroptera > Phyllostomidae > Micronycteris > Micronycteris hirsuta. The sequence goes on along the minus strand of PVJI01012286.1, from coordinate 29,099 downwards.
ATAAACTTTGAGAAATAGAGTAAAGAATAAGGAAGTAGGATTTTGGAGTAAACATTGTATGCTATAACTCAAAATATACTTTGAATAATGCATAATAAAAATGAAGAAGTTAATGGGAATATTTTCATGTCAGTTTCTCTCTTATTCTTCAATTCCTTCAATTTCTTCAATTATGGTCTTCCCTACCTCTCTCTATTTTTTTCTTTTTCCTACATTTTTTTAAAGAAGATATCTTTGTCTTTTGGTTGACCCCACCCCCTTCCTTTCCTCTGTTCCTTTTTACCTTATATAACTTGCTCTGGCGGGAGTATAATGGGCCTCAACAATGCACATTTTGTCACCTCATAGCAACTGACTGAGTAAGCATTAATTTCCATCTTCCATATCAATATAAGTCTCACTTTAATATAATTTTGAAATGTTCCAGTAAAATCCTTATTTTTCCGGCAAGTCTCCTTCATAATCCCCTATCCATGATCAGTTCAGGCAGTGACAAACAGCAAACTGTGTTGAAATCTGCAGTGACTCTGACTCCCTCCCATTCTCTCCCTTTATCAGCTTCTCTAAAATAAGTGTCAGAATTCACTGCTGAGAACCTTATAAAATTTACATTGTATTTTGAAATGTAGAATAATAGTTCTTGTGGATGAGGAAAAAAGTAAGAACTAGTTTTTATTTCACTAGTTAAGAAACAATAAGTTTTTCACACTGTCCATCTGTCATGCTAACGAATAGAGTGTTGTTACCAAGGCTGAAAATCAAAATTGCTAGCCCTGTTACAAAAATGATGGATAAGACTACACACTACACAACCCAAAAATCCCTTTTTCACTTCTTTACTCAAGTGTTGTTATGTAAATAACAGAGATTTCTGTTGACTAAAAACAAGACTAATTTCTCTCCTTTATTTGTACATATATTTGGGCATATTTTCCCCAACTTTATTGTGGTATAATTGTCAAATAAAAATGGTTTATATTTAACATGTACAACTTGATGCTTTGGTATAAGACTACATTGTGAAATAGTCACCACAGTCAAGCTAATTGGCAAAGCCATCACCTCACATAGTTACCATGTTTTGTTTTGTGGTAAAACACTTTAGATGTATCCTGGTAGCAGATTTCACATATGAAATACAGTATTATTAACTATAGTCACCATGCTGTACATTATACCTCCAGACTTATTCAACCTACATAACAAAAAAAAATTGTACCTTTTGAGCAAGATCTATTTCCACCTCACTCTAGTCCCTGGCAAACACCATTCTACTCTCTGTTTCTATTATTATCATTATTTGAAATCCCCCATATAAGTGATATCATGCAATATGTTTCTTGATATGTTTGGACAATTAGAAAAACTCTTATTCATAGCCAATTAGTAGACAATTATATTGGGAAGTTTGTATATGAGGGTCAAAAAGTATTTTACTATTGTGTACTTAGAGAATGAAGAGAAATATTGTGAAGTCATGGTTTCTTCCTCCCATTGCTGGGTTTGAAAAGTCCGTTGATGTATGGCCAGAAAAGCCAGGGTAAAATTTCACTTGGTTGTAACGGCACATACCACTAGCGACTAACAACACAGTACACACTGTTAATCACCCTCAACTTTATTAGCACTCTGATCCTCAAAAAAATTACGTATTTTCTTTAATTATATAATTTAAAAAATGTAAGGAATGTAGAATAGCACCTGGCTTGTAACAACGTCTATATATTTGTTATTATACTTACTATTATACTTACAAGTGCATGATAATTTTAAAAATTTGTAATATTCTACCTTGAACCTGAACCACCAGTACTTCCTGCCAATCTTATAGTAATTCTTTAGTTAATTTCCTCTTCTCCACAATTGTATTTTTAAAATTTTCTAATATTCTACAAGGTTCTCCCCACCAAAACTTCCCACTTTTTATCAAATGACATTGCTTCCTGAATCACAAGTTAAATATAAACCAGTCAACTGGAATGTCTTCAAAGTCTATCAATTGATTTACTCCCTGACTTCTGTTTTAATAGAGGAAAAACATCTTATCAAATTGCAATATTTGCCTATAAGTTTTAGGTCTGATACCTCCCATCTTCTTAGGAATATTCAATGATCACTTTTCTCTTTTTAGTGCATTTTTCTTCCAAATATTATACACACCATTTTCTCTCCCTTCTTAAAATATTCCTGGATTCCACGTCCCTTTCAGACTACTTTCTTTTTATAGACAATCCTTTTGAAAGAACTACAGAATATCATCATTTCCCTTCTCTTCATTTTCCACTCAATGTATCTTTGGTCTCCCACTTTCACAAAAACAAAACAAAACAAAACAAAACACAAAAGAACAAACAAAAACAAAAACCACACCTAAAGGCATCAATGACAGCCAATTGCTAAAAACAACATGCATTTCCACTCTTCATTTCATTTATCTCCCAACAAATTGATAAATGACGATCTTCCCCTCTTTGTTAGAACTCTCTTCTCACTTCCATGAAATTATCCTCTGATACTTTTTTCCATATATGTCTGACTATTCATTTTTGGCTAAGTTATCGGCTTGTTTTTAAATAATGGAATCCTTTAGCCAGTCATTAAAAGTTGGATTTTCTCAAGTCAAGATAGTAGACTGAATCAAAACTTTGATTACTACTTGATCTCCTCCCTACCTACATCCATTTAATTCTTATATTTGAATAATTCCAAAATGTATGTTTCAGTGATGACTTATTTTCTGTTCCATACCTGTGTATCTAAATATTGGGTATTTTTTAATGTGTACGTATCTGCCCTTAGATAAGTACCTATCAGACTTAAAATGTCATAAACTATATTTAAATTTTTCCCTCTTCTCCACTTCACACTTGGTAATCTCTAGGTTTTCCCAACATCAATAAATCCATCTATCCCAGTTTCAGGAACTTGAAACCTACAAGCTATTTGACTCCTATTTTCTCCTGCTCCCAAATTTAATATTTCATTCAGTAAATATGTATTATGTGTCTGCTCTTGGACAGAAACTGATCTAGGGATATACTGAAAAAAAAAAAACAGGAAATACAGTTGGGGCGATAATGACACACTATTTCAAAGAGAAGAGTGTGGCAAGTGGAAAAGAAAGACAGTCAAGAAATAATAAAAGAGAGAAGTGGTCCATCATGATAACTCCTGTGTAGAAAAATAAAACAGGCTACACTTGATTGTAAATAATGATTAGCTATTTTATATTGAATATTCAAGAGTGGTCATTCTGATAAGTTGCCTTTTGAACAGCTTTTGAAATTCTGAATGCTGAATTTTTCTTAATTATCTTCATCTCTATTGCTGTCATCCTTACCCAAAGTATGGCATCCTTCCCTTGTGCTCCAGCATTAGCCCACAGATTTTTGTTTGTTTGTTTTGTTAGTTTGCTTTGAAACTCTCCTATCCTATACTTTAAACAGTAGTGCAAATTATCTCTTTCAGGACCCATGGACATAACCAAAGGCAGGTAGGATCAGGGCAGAGGTGGGTGTGAGTGTGGCAGGGGAAAGTAGTGGTGAAAAAATAGAGACAACTATATTTGAACAACAATAAAAAAGAAAAAGAAAAAAAAAGAGAGAGAAAATACAAACCCAGTCAAATCTCTGGGTTTTCATACACAATTATCTTTACTAGAAACATTTTTTATAGTTCTAACTCATATATTTAACTTCTAATTCTTACATATTAAAACTTGCATGATACTTTCAATACTTTTAAAAATATTTTTAATTGCTGTTCAATTACATTTGTCTCTCATTGCTCATTTGCCCATTTTTCTCTCATTGTTCTTCCCTGCCCTGCTTACTTCCCCCTCTCCCACATTCAATCCTCCTCTCGTGGTCCTTATCCATGGATCCTTTATACACGTTCCTTGACTTGATCCTTCTTCTTTCCCCCATTATCCTCCTCGCCTATCCCCTCTGGTCACTGTCAGTTTGTTCTTTATTTCCATATCTCTGGTTAGATTTTTCTCACTTGTTTGTTTTGTTGATTAGGTTCCACTTGTAGGTGAGATCATATGGCATTTGTCTTTCACCTCCTGGCTTATTTCACTTAGCGTAATACTCTCTAGTTCCACCTATGCTGTCACAAAGGGAAGGAAGTCATTTTTTATTTCTGCTCTGTAGTATTCCATTGTGTAAATGCACCAGAGTTTTTTGATCCATTCATTTACTGATGGGCACTTACGCTGCTTCAATATTTTTTTAATTATTTTCAAAGTTGAAAATTTACAAATGATAATAATATTTTGATAATTTGAACATCTTTGTCTTTTTTTACTAAAATAAAAATGGGAACAACTATAATTGAACAACAATTAAAAATTTAAAAAATATATGATGCCCAATATATAAAACCACATTTAGCTCACAATGGTATGGAATTTCCATCCTCTAATGCAATATTTTACTACATATTAGGCTTATAAGAAATACTTGCTGACAAAATAAAATGACATTCATATTTTTGAGAGGGAACAGAATTTTAGAAATTAAGAACATCCATGATACCTATCTGCAATGGCCTTTGAAAAAAATTCTTTTGATTTACTGTATTCCATTAAATATTGATATATCTTTAAATTTTACAATATTTTAAAGAAGATAGTATATGTGTATACATTACGTTATTGGAAGAACAAAGTGGAAAAACTTCATTCCCTCACAGGGCTTACATGCTGCATTGGTATAGGGACAGATATCAGAACAGATGGTTAAATTATTATATATGTATTATATATAATATGTGTATATGTACATATATGTATCACACACATATGCAGTTACATTATATATTATATAACCACTGATATAAATATATAATATATGAAATTATATATTTATATCAGTGGTTATATAAAGTCATGCAATTACATATAATTATATTAATAGCTTATATATAAACTATTATATATAAATTTATAGTTTATATAATTATGTATATTTAATTAATATATAATTTAACTGTACATGTACATGTTATTTTTATATACAATACATTTATGTTATTAATGCTTGTTGTGATTCTGTTAGATAATAATGAAAAAATGCAACTTTGGATACAATGATCAGGAACTGTGTATCACAGATGATATTTAACATGGATTTTCATTAATAGAAATGATCGAGGCAAAGAAATTGGCAAGAAAAGAATGAGACATAAGAAATATCAAGTGCAAAGATTCTGAGATAGAAAATAGCTCAACATGATGTAGAAATTGACAGAAGGAATGTGTTATTAGAATTCAATGAACAAGGAATAACTGAGAGTAATCTGAGTCAGGAAAAGCAGGTACAGGATGAACCAGACCAGGAGCATTGAGAGAACTTTGAAGACTGTTGAAAATTTAATAGGAAATAAATAAGGAATAACTAGGTGTATAAATAGGGAAGTGGCATGATCTGACTTATGATAGTTTAAATATTCATTTTGGCTTGTATAAGATAAATGGATTTAGGAGGAATAGGCAAGAGGACAACTTGGAAAAAAGTTACTAGAAAATGATCAGGGCCCATGAGTATTTAAAAAAAGAGCAAATCCAAGATACATTTTGGAGTTAAATATAGACTGGACGAAAAAGCAAAGAATAAGAAGAACAAATGTCTGCAGTCAGATTTTAAACTTTAATGTGACACATGGATTTAGTCAGATTGACGATGTCAATAAATGAGATGAGAAATGTTAGGGAGATAGTTCAAAGAGAGAGTCAACAGTTCTGTGTCGTAACTGTTAAAATTCAGAAGTATATTGCATTTCCAAATGGCAATGATAAATAGGTTACTGTACCTGAAAGTCAATGCATAATCCATCTACTTGGAGAAACAGATTTTGGAACTATAACTATATAGTTACAACATGGAAAATGATGGAATCTCCAATGTTTTTATGTCTTTATAATAGAGAAAAATATATTGTCCTAGCTTGAAACTTGAAAAATGCTAACATTAAAAGCTTCAGTAGAAAAGGTACAAAGTGCAGTAGAGGATGTGGGGAAGCAGCCAGTGAGATAGGAGAAAAACCAAACTATGAATATCTGAGTTACCAAATGCAAGACAAATAATATCCAAAAGTTTGCAAATGATAGAATTCCCTTATTTAGATTGCTAAATTTGTGTGATTGAGCTTTTTTGGCCTGGATTCTCCTGTGTTCTCCTCCAGCACTGTGGTAAGCAATCTGTAACCTCATTTGATTATTTGGAACTCATTCCCTGTCCATCTCTTGCCAATCTTTTGTAGTAAGAAGCTCACTTTTTATCTTTGTGGTGAGAGTTTCACTGCTAAGTGACCAGTAATTCAGATTCATATTAAAGTAGTTCTTGAACTTGAAGATTACCACCACCGCAGAATCCTAGATTCCTGTACACCAGATTGGTGTCTTCTAACCCTAGGGCAATGCTTACGTTTATAAGGTAGAGAAAGTATGCCTTTCTCTTTAACACAAATTCCTAGAAACCTTATTGATAATTCATTTTGCTCACAAGCTTACTGATCATTTCCAACAAAGCTTATTTCCTCCATTATACAGATGATTTCTGGGTAAGTTAAATGAAAATTCTGTTTATTGCTTTAAAACTTTGCACTATAAATACATTGGCTTAGAATCATTCATTTTCTGATATGTTATTTTAAGAAGTGCTACAACTTGCCCTGACTGGTGTGGCTCAGTGGATTGAGTGCTGGACTGCAAACCACAGGGTTGCAGGTTCAACTCCCAGTCTAAGCACATTCCTGGGTTGCGGGCCAGATCCCCAGTAGGGGGCATGGAGAGGCAACCACACATTGATGTTTCTCTTCCTCTATTTCTCCTTCCCTTCTTCTCTCTCTAAAGATAATTAAATACAATCCTTTTTTTAAAAAAGTGCTAAAATTCCTCTCTGTCACTTTCCCCCCAATGTTGATAAATTTATCTTAATGTATATGAAATCAAAGAAACAGTACCATAAAAACAAGTAAAGTCAGAAATTGCATTTATTAGATCAATGTAATGCCAGTGCATCTCAAACTTTATTTTGTGAAATGTTGTTTGGTTTTTCAGTACATTAATCCTGTCAAGCAAATTAACAACTATACTTCACAGGGATGCGTTTTTAATCAATTGGAAAAGTACCCCAAAATTGGCAAGTGTTAAGGGTTTAACAAAACCAAGTAACAAATTCCTAGATAAGGTAAGTTAGAAATAATATTTAAAATAAAAACAAGTAGAATTAAAGGTCAGCATTACTACAATACTGCTTCCTAAATGAGAACTTTTGAATAAACATTTTCATATCTCAGTTATTGTTGCACTTTCCAAATGTATTTTAATAACACAAAGGAAAGTAAGTAGACTGTGTTTACTGAAATAGAAATTAGCTTTGAAGATAATTATTTGTCAAAAAATCAGTATTGCCTAAGTATAATATATTCTATGAATGTACCTCATGTGCTATTGAATGCCTCATATATAACAAAACCAAAGATCTGGAAAAGATATTGGCAAGTCAAAATCATATATTTATTAGTAAAGAAACTAATTTCAATTACATGTATCTTTCAACAGAAGTTTCATAACCACAGTTAAAAACAATGTAGTTGCTTAGTACAATGTTATTGCTTGAAATGTAGATAGTGTTTATATGTTGTATAATGCAAAAAAATTATTAAAACCAAACCAAAATTAAATCTTAAGCCTTGGGAAAGATCAATGTGCATTTCAGATTGTGAAACAGAACTGAAACGCGACTGGGAAAAACCTTAGGACAGAACAGGTTGTGCCTAAAATGTATTGAATTTCAGTTATTTGTCATGTGCAGTGCTATTTATAGCACGCATGTTATTCAGGATTTAGTAAAGAAAATCTATTTATGAAATCTCAAAGGAGGAATGGTCAGAGCATTGAAGACATAGGCATAGGGACTTGTACTTCGGTGGTGGCCTTTGGGGTCTAAAAGAATATGGTGACACTAACAAAAGTCTCCTCTACCCTAGTACCTCCATTCTGCAAATAATTACCAGTTAGCTTCTATGTGCCAGTTGCTAGGTGCTGAGGTGTACTGGTGAAGAAGAGAGACATGGATCTGTTTCTCATGAATCATGTGGGAGGCAAACACAAAGCAAACAGTTAAAAAATTTATACATGGGAAAGTAGTTGAAATGAACGTATGTTCTCTGCAGTATGGCAGCTTATATACTCTGATGGTCCTCCTAATAAAACTACTGAAAGGATCAAAAGCAATAAACAAACCTGGATAGGTTTGTAAATACTGCTGAAGTGCCCTGAAAGAAATCCACAAGTGAAGTGAGAACAACAATCCTATTTGAAAAAAAAAAAAAAAGAGAGAGAGTTGAAAGTGGCTTCCGCCTTGGGGTTGTTTACTTTATTTTGGGACCCAGGGCTTCAGAACTGACATTTGAGCACAGGAAAACGGAGAGAATGTGGAAAACCTGAGGAAACCCTTTATAGAACAGCATTCGGAAGGGTATGCCTACAGGGTAAGACTCCACGCAAATAAGCTGTGCTGAGGCGGACCCAGAAAGGAAGCTCCATGATCCCAATTTTAGCAGAATAAACAAAAATCTCTTTTGAAAATTCTAAACCTTAAAATGGTTCTAGCACTGATGTTTCATTCTAACATGCTTCCTGTGTTCTCTGAAGAAATAGCAAGTGTCATCAAGACAGAATTAAAGTTGAAGGTGCTCTTGGTTATTAACGGCCCAGATAAGAGACAACAGCAAGGCAAACCCTGGCTAGAGAAACTCCAATCAAGGAATGCCTGAAAATGACCCCAGATTAAATGTCCTAAAAACAAGTAGCTCATAGGCAAAAGTTATACAAGTAAACACCAGTGAGTGAGAAACATCAGAAATAATACATGGCAGATAAGATCTAAAAACTGGTCTGAATACTAAAATATCAGACATAAATTTTAAAATCAGCCATAAAATGTATTAATTGTACTTAATGAACATATTTGCAGAAAACAGAAGCATGGAAAATAATTAAGAATATTTTTAAGATAACTAAATAGATATTGTAGAAACAGTAATTAATGTTATAACTAAATAATATCATAGTAATTAAAATTAAAAATCCAATGGATAGCCCTGGCCAGGTGGCTCAGTCGATTGTAGTGTCCTGTCACAAACCAAAAGGTCGTGGGTGCACTTACGGGAGGCAACCTATAGATGTCTGTCTTTCTCTCTCTCGATCTCTCTCTCGATCTCTCTCTCCCTCCCTCCCTCCCTTCCTCCTTCCCTTTGCTCCAAAATCAATAAACATATCCTTGGGTGGGGATTAAATCAATGGGTAGGTTTAAAGATTAGGAAAAGTTAGAAAAGATTTTCCAAAGCACAGCCTAGTGAGGCAGAGAATATTACATCTGAAAGATAGGAAAAGACTCGTGTAAAATCTTTGACGTGTAGAATCCTAGAATCTATGAAAAGATCCCAGGGTCTCTCATGAGTGCTGGAGGAGAGAAGAAAGACACTGGCCCAGAGGAAAAGATCATTGTGAGAGTTCGATAGAATAACAGAAGACAAGAAGCTAAACATTCAAGAAATCCAACAAATCTCAATCAGATTAAATTAAATACATTTCCATGAAGAATGCTGGAACTCAATGGCAGCCTAAAATAAAAGATAGATTAAGCTTCCAAGGAAAAAAAATTAGATTTAGAAGTTCTCAATCTCAATAAGCAATGTAAAATTACAGTGGAATGAGTTCATTAATAAGATGAACGACTGTATCTGTCACCTTGTATATTAACTAGAATAGATTAGGCTATACTGATATTTAAGCAAACATATCATCTGCACTCCTGTATCCCCACTCACATGTAATATAAAATAGCTTAGCAGGAAAAATAATGACTTCCATTCAGAAAAGGGAAGGATGGAAGGTATGCAAAGCCACATATCTGTTCTGTAATCTCCTTGTGCATTCATGACTCCCCTATCATAGCTAATACTAGGTGCTGTTTCTACCGCTTGGGAAGTCATTACTTGTACAGCTTTTCCCATGATCCCTGGCTCAGTCTCTACAGCAGAAGACATCACACTGCAGCCTTCGAGTCAAATCTGGCCCTTGGCCAAATTTATTTTAAATAGTTTCATTGGAACACAGCCACAAACTTTGATTTAAATATCATTTGCAGTTGCTTTTGTACTAGAACCAAGTAGCTACAACAGAGATACATCACCTACAAAGCCTAAGGTACTTGCTATCAGGCTCTTTACAAAGAGGTTTGCTAATCCCTGCTCCAGGGAGTACCACTCCTCTTTGCTTCAGCTAAAGCAGTTGGGTAAGATTCTTTCTTCCTTAGAAACTACTCGGCCTTCTCAGCCCCCTTCTTCCTCATAGGAACTACCTTGAGTCTGGCACCTTAGACCACTCGGCCATCCTGACACCTCCTTCTTCCTCATAAGGCACTGAGACACAAGGGTTATTTGAAAATTTAGTCACAGGATTTTTCATTCTAGACACAAGGGATCTGTACCAGGACAATTCTGTATTAAAAAAAAAATATATATATATATATAATTTTAGGAGAGGACTTTCACATCTTATAAAGAAGTAGGTCACAAGGAGTCTAAAACTAGAAAAGTAAATTAAATTGCAGTCAGACCACTGTGAGTATAAAATGGATGTGGAAGCAATGGGGCTCAAATAAATTAAAATTCATTCTTGCCCATAGGTAATTTATATAACGAAAGGGAAGCCATTGGATGCCTTTCCTTCAAAAGAATTTTCATTAAAAATAGAATTCTCACCCAATGATGTTTAATGACTTTAGAAGGAGAGAAAGGAAGAGAGAGAGAGACATCGATGAGAGAGAGGGAGACATCAATAGGTCACTTCCCATATATGCCCCAACCCGGATATGACCTACAACCCTGTGAGACATGGGAGGAGTCTCCACCTAATTGACCCAAGCAGCTAGGGCAAGAATTTTCAATTTTTTTTTTTTTTTAAGATTTTGTTTATTTATTTTAGAGAGAGGAGAAGGGAGGGAGACAGAGAGGGAGAGAAACAGCAATGTATGGTTGCCTCTCACATGGCCCTCATGGGGACCTGGCCCGCAACCCAGGCTTGTGCCCTGACAGGGAATCGAACCGGGACCCTCTGGGTTCCCAGCCCACGCTCAATCCACTGGGCTACACCAGCCAGGGCAAGAATTTTCAATTTTATATAGTAGTTGGTTCTTCCATACTTGGAAAGGCACCAAACTTGTGGAAGCTAAGTATTACCTTTCTTTTCTATATGCAAAACAATCTACTTTTTCTAAGGCCCTTACTTTCTTGCAATGCATCGCTAAAAGAAGCAAATAAAAAGCAAATGCTCACTGCTCATACTCCATTGTCCAAACTCTTTTCCTAACTTATTCATAAGTTAGGCTTCCTATGGAGGCCCTAATTTTACTAAATATTTTGCCATTGTAAACATGAATCATGATCTTACCAGTGTTGGGTACAAGTTTCCTTACTGTTCACCACCCCAATGCCTTTCACTTTTTATTACAACACAGTGCCACCAAGCACTTCTGCTCATATTTTCTTTTCCAGAGCCCCAGTGATATTTCCCTGCCCAACTCCAAGGGCAGCTGAGTAGCGAAGCCTTCTATATCTCTAAAGGAGGAAACAGGCATATATTGAAAATCAATAATGTTTATCACTACCTAGAATGCTATATTCAAATTCAAATATAATGTGCTCACTGAGATTTTTAAAAGTATTTCCAGAGAGAAAATAAAAAAAAAAAATAAGAATCAATAGAATTTTAGGCTCAGTAACAGCAATTTAAAAATGTACTTCAAAGGAGAATATAACTTTAGAGTGAATATTTGAGATTTAAGAGAAAATGAAGGCCAAAGAAAGAGGAAAACATATGGTTAAATCTAAACATATTTAGACTGCATAAATCAATAATAATAATGTCTTATGAAGTTTAAATGACAACAGCAAGTTAACACATGTCAAATAACAATAGTAGCACATGTCAGAAAGTCAGACTTATTAGTTTGGAAGACTTTATATTTCCTTAAAGAATTATAAATAATTCAGTAAATTTAAACTTTATGAAATATTAGCTATACATGTATTAATCTCTATGGTAACTACCACAATAATAGAAAATGCCACTTCAAAGTAGTTCAAGGGAAAATAGAATATAAAAAACAATAAAAAGTATAAAAAGAATTTTTTACATACAAATAAGACAATGGGTTGATGTATATTTACCCACATATTTACAATTTAGTTTTTGACTATTCCCTTTATTTATGATTAAACAATAAGAAAAATCATAACTGTATGTGCACATCTAAGTATACCATTGCATAATGTTAAGTAAAGAAATTAACTGTTGTAAGGACCCAGCATTTTACTTAAATTCACTAAATTGATTAGATGTACAAACTAAAAAATATTTAAGTATCATAAAACAAAGAAATATGGAAAAAAAATATAATCAACTGAAGCAAATAGAAAATAAATACTGAAAGAGCAGAACTAAGTTGTTCAGTGTTATTTAATGGATGTTCATGCTCTCCCAAAATTCAAATATTGAAGCCTTATTCCCCAGCCTGGTTGTATTTGGATATACTGTCTCTAAGAAACTAATCTGGTTAAATGAAACCATAAGGGTGGGACCTTAAGACTATAGGATTGTTGTATTTATAAGAACAGGTACTAGAAAGCTCATTTTCTCTCCCTCTTTCCACTTGCAAGAAAGTAGCCAAGAAGAGAGTTCTTATAAAAAATTATTAAAATGAAAATAGAACCAACTATATGGGAAAACATATTTGCCAATGATATCTTGGACAAGGGTTTGATCTCCAAAATATATAAAGACCTCACATGACTCCATTCCAGGAAGAAAAAAAAAAAACAAAACAATTAAAAAATGGGCAAAAGACTTGAACAGGCACTTCTCCAAGGAGGACATACAGAGGGCCCAGAGACATGAAAAGATGCTCAGCATCACTAGCCATCAGAGAGATGCAAATTAAAACCACAATGAGATACCATCTCACACCGGTCAGAATGGCCATCATAAACAAAGCAACAGACAAGTGTTGGAGAGGATGAAGAGAACAGGAAACCATAGTGTACTGTTGGTGGGAATGCAGACTGGTGAAGCCACTGTAGAAAACAGTATGGAAATTCCTCAGAAAACTAAAAATGGAACTGCCTTTTGACCGAGCAATTCCACTGCTGGGATTATACCCTAAGAGCCCTGAAACACCAATTCAAAAGAACCTATGCACCCCAATGTTCATTGCAGCATGATTTACAGTAGCCAAGTGCTGGGAAGCAACCTAATGGCCATTAGTAAATGAGTGGATCAAGAAACCATGGTACATTTACACAATGGAATTCTACGCAGCAGAGAGAGCAAGTTCCTACCCTTTGCAACAGCATGGATGGAACTGGGGAGCATTAAGTGAAATAAGCCAGGCAGTGAGGGACAAATACCACATGATCTCACCTTTTACTGAAACATAATCAACAAAAGAAAAAATCAAACAAAATATAACCAGAGACATTGAAATTAAGAACAATCTAACAATAGACAGAGGGGAGGTGGGAGGGGACAGTGCGGAAAAGGGTTTTCAGGAACTACTATAAAGGACACATAGACAAAACCAAGGCAGAGGGTGGAAGCAAGGGAGGAGGTGGGTTTGGCTGGGGTGGGGGGGTGGGGAGAAAATGCAGACAACTGTAATTGAACAATAAAGTAATTAATAAAAAACATCAAATTGGTGAGAACCTTTAGCTTATGCTTCTAGCCTCTAGAATTGTGAGAAAAATAAAATATCCCTGGCTGGTGTGGCTCAGTGGATCACATGCTGACCTGTGAACCAAAGGGTCACCGGTTTCATCTCCAGTCTAGGGCACATGTCTGGTTTGCAGGTCAGGTCCCCAGCAGGGGGTTCACGAGAGACAACCACACATTAATGTTTCTCTCTCTCTCTCCTTCCTTTCTTCTCTGTCTAAAAAATAAAATAAATAAAATCCTTAAAATAAGATAGTTTTTCTTTTTAAAAAAAGAAGAAAAATACAATAAATATCTGTTTTTTAAGCTAGTCAGTATGTTTTTATAGCAGCCCAACCTGACTGATATACTCACATAAAATATAAATGCACTAAACACTCCGATCAAAGGACATCACTTGTCAGATGGCATGCAAAAACAAGAATCTACTACCATACGCTATCCATAAGGGACACCATTAATTACAAAGACATAAAGATTTTGAAAGTATAAACATGGAAAAAGATATAATATACAAACAGTAGACTTAAGAAAGCTAGAATGTCTATGTCATTATCTCCAAAACAAGGACTGACAGGGGCAATATGTCAAGGAGATATAACAGTGTATACATGTGCTTATGTAAGCACAGGTATGCATGCATATGCATATATCGGGTAACAATAGGGTTTCCAAATATATGAACACTGTCAGAACTAAAGGGAGAAATGGAGAAATTCACAACCATAAGTGGATGCTTTGATGAACTTCTTTCAGTAATGTAATAGAAGATCTGGAACACTTTATCAATTTCTTTAACATAAGGGATATTTAGGAAGCATTATCTCCCAAATCCTCAGAATACCTATTCCTTTCACATGTATATGATTGTTCACAAAATAAAACCTATGCTGGGCCATGCAGCACATCCTAGTGCCCATAAAAAAGAAACTTTACTGCATAGTTCTCCTGAATAAAAATAGACTGTAATTATAAATCAGCAACAATAAAGAGGCTAACAAAGATCCTGATGCCTGGAAATAAAACTACACACCTACAAATCCCATTGGTCAAAGGAAAAATTAAAAGAGAAATTCAGAAATATTCTGCACTAAATCATTATGAAAACACAACATATAAAAATGTATTAAGTACAGATAGAGCAGTGCTTTGAGGGAAATTGTAGCTCTATATCTTTATGCTAAAAATATAATTTATCTAAATTTAATGTTATAAACTTTAAAATTTAAGAGCTCAATAAAGAAGAGTCACTAACATGGTAAGAAGAAAAACATTTTTAATGGGCAGGAGATTTGAGCAGAAATTTCAAAAATAATAGTGAATATGCACTTAACAATGCAAAACATGTTTAGTTATTAATACATATTATTAATCATTGGAAAATGCAAATTGAAACAAGTATTAGATACTACTAAAACCCTGCAAATAGATAAAAGTAAAGGAAAATGATCACAAGTGTTGATGAAGATGTGGGGCAACTTCAAAAAGTGTCATAATCTCTTTAGAAATCAATTTAGGCATTTCATTTATGTCTAAGCTTACACCTATCACACAACTAAACCATGATATTTTTAGATTTCTTCCCAAATGAAATGAAAATTTACAACCACACAAAGACTGTACAAAAATGTTCATAGCAGTTGTACTCATAATAGTTCAAAACTAGATATTAAAAAAAGAATGCTTAATAGGCAAATGGTAAAAAAATTGTTGTACAAGCATGCATTGTAAAACTGCCCAGAAATACAAAGAAATAAAATACTGAGACTCATAAAAACATGTCCATGTTTTTTCCAAATCTCAAATGCTGAGTAACAAATGTTAGATAAGAAAAGAAAACTTACTTTGATTGTATCTACGTAAAATTCTGAAAATTGTAAACAGATTTATAGTAACAGAAAACTGGTTGCTTGGAAAATACTAAAGAAAGGATGGGTTGTGAAATGTCATGAATAAAATTTAGGGAATATGGCAATTGTTCTGTATCTTGATTTTAGTCATGGTTTCACAGGTTTACGCCTGTGTCAAAATTAGTGGTTTGAACGCTCTTGTCCTCCCCCAAATTCAAATGTTGAAATCTTAATACCCACTGCAATTGTTTTAAGAGGTAGGGATTTGGGGAGGTGCTTAAGTCATTTTTGTGTTTTGCATATTTTCTGAATTTTATTATAGCAGCCCTAATGAAGTAAGGTGGGAAAAAGAAGAAGTACCTCTTGAGTGCATGGGCTACTTCTTAGTACTGTCCTGCTTTGTGATGAACAATGTTAGATTATAACCATCCAATGCAGGTATCTGATTGTGTACCTTACACTTCACAGATCACGTTTCAGGTTAGCCCACCACACAAGGAACAAAGCAAACCAAGACAAACCAAGATGTTTGCAGAAGATAAATTAAATATAGAATGAGTAGTAAAAGAAAGTAGTTATAAATGTTGGTTGTAATAGTTGACCACTCATTATACATATTTCCTCCTGATATATGCATATCAGTAATATATATATATAGTAAAAAAAATTTATATATCTGTTTATATATAAATTAATATATAAATTTTCACACACTTTTTAAAACATTGATATAGTATATGTTTTAATATTATTAATTATGTTATATGTTAGTATAGCTCATATACATATTTACATATTATTTCCGATCAGTTTCACAGATAAATAAATATGGGTTTAGGAAAGGGAGTATGTTAGAGCAGTGATTAGATTTACTGTGAAAAATAAGCAAGTCACAAAAAATGTATATGGTATAATTTAAGTTATGTAAATTTCAAAAGCAGGTGGAACTAAACAATACACAATTGGAGATAAATACATTCTGAGTGACTCTTAAGAAAGTGGTGAGGGCAGGTAGAAATGAGTAAATGGGGGATAAATGGGGACAGAATGAGACTTTGCTTGGGGCGATGGGTGCATGAGGCAGTGTGCAGATGGTGTTTTGTTGAGCTGTACACTTGAAATCTGTATGGTTTTGTGAACCAATGTCATCCCAATAAATTCAAATGTGCGTTTATTAATATAGGCCAAGGGTATTTTAAGGGATTTTTTAACATTATAATCATTTAATATCTCATTAACTTTATGAGTTAAGGACTAACATTTAATTCTAAAATTTATCCTTCGTTACTATGATTATTCTCATTTTACTTATTATTATGGCATTATTACCCACATATGTCATTGAAGATTTGATCAAACAAGTAGAACCATTAGTAGCTTCACATAGATTGTTTAGTCTGTTCTGTAATTAAATAAATATAAATTTCTAATACTGTTTTTATTTTATATATGAATATATATCATGGTACATTCACAGGTAGATATAATATATACACTATATAAATAGTATAAAAAGAAGAGAAAATATCTTTTTATAGATACACTTTATCAACATATATATAATACCAGGTAATGACATGGTGGCAATTGGCATTTATAATTACTTTCTTCTACTCATTCTATATTCCCTCAAGATCCTAGTTTGGTTAATTGTGGACTGGAATAACCCAAAGCTTTATCCCGGAAGTATGTGTGCCACTATCAGATGTTTTTATCAGTTTATTGTGATTTTACTTTGTTAATCACAGGGAGAGGAGTACTAAGAGGTAGGTACCCCAGAGGATCTTCCGCATTCCAGAGATGCTTCTCACCCTCACTGCATAGTAGCAATCTTACTTTCTCTTGATCATCAAGATCCCAGCAAATACAGCCACCCATTTCATTTGTTGTTGAAAGACTGGCGTAAGCAGTCAGCTGTTGAAAAGATTGTGAATCATTCCTGGCAAGAATAATACAACTAATGACTTTATCTGGTCGGTTTTTCAGGAATATGCCTTGGAAAGGACTAACTGGATTTATGAGTGCGGTCAGGTATGACCTGAGCAGAATATGGGATCAAATGGTAATGGCAGCCAGATATCAGGGGAATAAGTGAAAGGTGAAGTTGGACTGAGCCATTGAGTTGAACCCCAGGCTGCGATCAAGCTGAAAATGTTCAGCCAGTAAGTCCACCAGCTGCAGATATTAAGGAAAGTCTGCCAGCAGTGATCAGATGGCCAAAGGAAACACTTCAGAATCCCTCAGGGGCGGCAGGGACAACACAAAGACTGATAATGTGCAGATGCAAGTTGTACTATTTATGTCAAAAGAATGTAATGAGCAGTTCCCTTCTAGAAAAGAAACAGATGTAAACGTTAGTATTCAGAAGACTGAGTAGCAAACTATTGTAAACTAAACAGAAACTATGCACATCAAAAACAACAGGGATATAGGTAGCAGGCAAGATTAAGTTGCTTTGCTATACAACAAGGTGGGATCCACATTTCTTAGATTACTGGAATATTGTTAGGATATCAAAATTGTCACACCATCAAAGTTAGTCATCTCTCCTGTATGGTCCCGCAGCATCCTGTATTACAGGGGTGTCAAACTCATTTTCACCAGGGGCCACATCAGTCTCATGGTTGCCTTCAAAGGGCCGAGTGTAATTTCAGGACTGTAGAAATGTAACTACTCCTTAACTAGGGCCAAGGAGCTCTTCATTCGGCCCTTTGAAGGCAACTGCAAGGCTGATGTGGCCCCCAGTGAAAATGAGTTTGATGCCTCTGCTGTATTATATTGCTTGCTTACTTCTCTGTGTATCTATCTATCAGACTGTTAGCCCCATGATAACAGCAGCTGCTATTATATTATTTATATTCCACTATGCCATCGCTAGTCATCATGCCGCTTATAGTACGTTAGACAGTAGACATTTGTGGAATAAATAAATAAATGATTCCACAGTGACAGGAGAATAGACAGGAAGAATAGGAAGACACTGGACTCCTAAAGTTTGCAGAGAGAAAACATGCCATATAGGAGGTGAAGGCAAGACAATAAACTTTGTAGACAGCATAATTTTGCACAAGATTAAGTCCCTTTACCCTCATTTGATGCCCAAAACTATCTTTCCACAATTGCAGAAGAGGTATGCCTGATTTGTGTGATTTATGTAAGTGCCTTTGATGGCTGTTTTTGTTGCATTGTTGTTGTTGTTGGTTAACCTGACTGACGTCATTTAGAGCAACTCTTCCCTGAGGGGTTTCTAGGACTTAAAAGTCCCTTCATCCTCAGTGCTCCTACAAGTAGGTAAACTCAATCGGATGCCTTAAATATTATTTTTAATTGGTATCATAATGGAATTGCTACAATATCCATAGACAATTTTAAATATCTAAAAGACAATTTTCTCAAAATTGCATTTAAAATACAATTTAAATCCCTTATGCTGCAACTTATTTTCAGTTCTCCTGGGCATATTTAGAGGAATTAAAGAACACAGTTTAGCTTTCTCTGCATAATTGTCTGTCATATCCTTAACAGATAATTCTAACTTATCTCTTAGCTTCCTAGTCTTCAGGCTAAATAATTACAGTCCCTTTAACCTTCTTTTAGAGGTCATATTTTTAATCCTTTAATCATTTATGGAACTCTCTTAATCCTCTCTGAGTTCCCTTTTAAGTTGCAGAACCAAACCTAAATGTGGTACCCGCACAAGATTTTAACCATGTACAATGCTGAATATAATGGGAGATTTGTCTCTTGGTATCAACACATTGTCCTTCCCACCATGAATCCCAGTATTGTAGTTTTTATAACTAAGAATGACATTGTGCACTCATGTTCATCTTGTCGGTTCATCTTCTTACTGGCAGCTAAGGAATAGCTCCCGTTGGGATTGTAAACCAAAGAATCAAAGATGTCACTTCATAAGATCAAATGTGAATTACACATTTGCAATAAAAGAATAATCGTGCAAATCCAGCAATCTTCGTCCATAATAAAATGACTATTAATTATAGCCTACCTTGGACGTACTATCTACAAGTGTCAGGAGTTTGAGATTCATTGTATCTTCTATCACTATAATGAAAGGTCTAGGCAGCCCCATATGGAGCAGAAAGACATGGGTGGATCAATTTTAAATTAAGCAGTGCGCTTCTAACACATGCCTGACAGTGAGTCTGTGCTACTCAAACTCTCCAACTTAAATTACATTTCTTCGATAACAGTATTATAAGATTTTTACCACTAAAAGCAAAATATTTATGCAACTTTCCCATGAATTACCACAAGAGCATCCTGTGCAAATGTTCCTTAACACCATTTATGGTAGAGTCAAGATGTTGTATAAAAGTTACCTGAGATTTTCTTGTTTGGGTTTTTAAACTTTACTTTGTTAAATAATTAGAACATCACAAGACCTTTTAAAGAGATATAGACAGATCTGATGCATCTTTCACCCAGGATCCCCAGTGTTAACATCTCGCATCACCATAGTATATCAAACAAGGAAATTGACATTGGCACGATCAGAATGCGTGCTCTGATTTCACCAGTTATACATGCCGTAGTGTGTGCGTGCATCCGATGCATTGTATGTGTAGATTCAGGTGCCCTTTACCACACTCAGGGTATTTAACTGTAACATGACAAGAATCACTCATGCTAATTCTTTATAGTCCCATTCTATCCTCTACTGTCTACCTCTAAAATTTAGCAATTGCTAATCTATCCTTTATTTCTTTAATCATGCTATTTCATAAATGTTGTATAAATGGAAATTTGCAATATTCATGCTTTTAGAAACTGAAGAGCTTTTTAAAAAATATGATTCCATATCCTCAGAAAAATTGTTTCAGTAACTCTGAAATTAAAGCATGAAATTCACATTTTTAAAGTTGTTATAGTACTTTGGCAATTCACTTAGTATAGATAGCACCAGGATAACTGGCAAATGATGCAACCAAGAATCTGATAAGTAAGATTCATAATAAATTGGGTTGTTATATAATATCAGAGATCCACAGAATTTGTTGCAGATGTCATTTCACATACTGCTGGGACATTTTCCAAATATTGTGGTTTTACGTGCAATATAAAAAAATTAACTCATAATTCATTCGATTGCACTATATGCTATATAGATGAATGAGATAATTAGGGAATTTCACCCAATTCATTCAAGATTATCTATTGGGGACCATTAATATTTAACAGTAGTTTTCACTCCTTATACATTTTAAAAATTATTATGGAAGATATATGATACAACTCTCAAACTTGCAATACAACAGAGACATAAAACTATTAGCATATATCTCTAGGTAAAATATTTGCATATGGCATTATCATTTATGTAGAAAATCCCAAAGAACCTACAAATAACTTCTAGAACTAATAACTGAGTTCATCAAGGTGGAAGACATAACATCAACATCAAACAGCAATTGCATTTATATATTTTGCAATGAACACACAGAAACAAAAATTAAACATACAATATTATTTATATAACCCCCAAAAGGAAATACACATAAATATAACAAAATATGTACAGGACTTATATGCTAAAAATTACAAAATACTGTTAGAAGAAATAAGATGACAAATAAATGAGGAGTTATATTGTATCAATCATAGTTTCTACATAATGAATATATCAGTTCTCTCCCATCAAAATTTTAATAATATTATGTAAACATTGATAATATTATTCTAAAATTAATATAAAAAATCAAAGTAACTACAATCACTGGTATTTTTGAAAATGAAGATGTGGGAGAATGACTCTAATTTTCAATACTCATTATACAGCCACTGTAGCCAAGAGCGTGTGGTATTTGTAGATAAATAAACCCACAGATCAATGGCACATAGTAAGGAACTCAGAAATAGATATAAATATGGGCAATTGATTTTATACTATGGTACAAAAGCAATTCAAAGGAAGAAGCATTGTCTTTTCAACAAATGGTGCTAGAACAATAACATAACTATACTTAAAAAAGGAAAAAAAGGATGATGGGAGAGGAGCAGAGGGTAAGGGAAGATAAAAGTGAAGAGAATAGGGAAGAAAATTAACTTCAACATAAACCTTATAACCTCACAAAAATTAATTCAAAATGAATTATAAATTTAAATGTAAAGCATAAAATATAAATTTTTAATAAAAAAGAGGAGAAATATTATTAAACATTTTATTTTATTTTATTATTTTTTTTATTTTTAGAGGGAAGGGAGGGAGGGAGAAAGAGAGAGAGAGACATCAGTGTATAAGAGAAACATTGATTGATTGTTTTTTGAATGAACTGGCCCACAACCCAGGCATGTGCCCTGATGGGGAATTGAACCAGCAACCTTTTGTTTTGCAGGCTGGTGCTCAGTTCATTGAGCCACACCAGCCAGGGCAAGGAGAAAATCTTAACGACTGGGATTTGGTGAAGAGTTCTTAGCCACGACACCATCAATACAGTCCATAAATAAAAACCATGATAAATTGGCTTTCAGTTTTTAAAAAATTCTCTATTAAAGATTCTGCTAAAAGAATAAAAATATAAAGTACATATTGGAAAAATATTTGAAAATACATATATGATAAAGAACTTGAAGCTAGGATATATAGAAAATTATCAAAACTCAGAAGTTTTTAAAAATCAAATATTCTTATTAAATTATATTATCAGAAGTATTTTTATCCACACCAAAAATTATCAAAAAATATATTTTGTAACCTTGCATTTTCCAAGAGCAACTAGTATTGTTTCAACTTATATTAACTGACAGCACAGTTGGTAAGTCATACATTTGAATAACCTAATAGATAAATTTGTAGAGAGGAAAATGAGAAAAATCTTATCATCAATCAAAGTATTACATTAATATAAGACATTTTATTTTATTATAGTTAAAACATGATACAAAAGGTTATTTTTCAAATTTTGTGTTTATATGGTTAATAATACACAAGCATTATCAACGATCTATATTTTATAAGAAATGAAATGTTTATAAAGAAAAAATATTTAGGTAAAATATGACAGAAGTTAAAAAGAGATAATATATTCTTCCTAAATTATCAGAGAATGATCAATGAAGCCAGAGGAACTGGAACTGTGCTAGAAAGGGTGGAAAGATATTTGATGTTAGAAAAATGGGAGAAAATATATGAAAATAAGCAAATATTATAGGCAGAATTATAGGTTTCATGAAAAAAAGGTAGGAAAAGTAAAATCAGAACAGTGATTTGGAGTCAAATCATGGAGTTCCTGGAAAAAAAAAAGTCAATTTCTTTTGGTCTTTGTTCTGTAGACAATGGTAATTCAGTAGAGATATTCTATATTATACTATTTTTAGATCAATGATTCAGAAAAATTCATTTAGTAACTCCGTGCATAATGAATTGAAAGGCATACAGATTAACACTGGTGCAACAATTAGAAAGCAATTTTGATCCTTCAAATGTAATGATTGAAGTTTTTAAACCAAGATGTTGGGTGTAATGATAAATTGAAGATGAATGAAACAAGAAAATAACAGTTCTGGCAAAGGAAAAGATGACACGTGGTTTCATTTCTTTTTTCTAAGTACAAGGGAGTAGAACTATCTCTGGTATTCTGAATCTCTGCCCCATTAAGAGTAGTTAGAAACACAGGGTTGAAAAACAAAGTATTATTGTAGAAGAATAAAAAATAAGTGTATAGTGATGAAATTAAGGCCGTAAGTATGGACTGATCTTTTAATGATTGAAAGAGAATGAATGGACAGAAAGAAAGGTGGGGATCCAGAGGATCATTTCAGATGACCTAGGGATGAAGGTGACTGGAGAAGAGGACTAGCCGAGGAAGCTTCGAACTGGAGAGATTCGAGTGGCCTTGACCGTAGGGATAGAGAGAAATGAGCTCCGTGATCCAAGAGAAAGACGGGATGACAGAGGTCCCAGGGTTTCTGACCGTTGATCAAAGCGTGAAATAGCAAGTTCCTGGAGACGTGCGGACCACAGGAAAGACGACCTGGCAGAAGAGCAGGAAACTCCTGGTTGCGTTTTTTCTCCAGCTCTTTGAGGAGTTGGAGAAAGAGACCGAGACCAAGAAAGAGAAGGTGCAAAAGAAAAGGCCTCATGGAGAGTTGAGAAAGACAAAGAATCTCGTCCTCATACTAAAAATGACACTGATGGAGATGGATAGTCTACAGCACAAAGGTTAAATCTGAGAATAATGGATTCAAATGCATGTCTTACATAGATTTGATCACATTCAAGGATTGTTATACTTGTGCTTCAACCAATCTAAGTTGGATTTGTTAATGTTGTCTCGCCATAACACAAAAAGTATGAACTTGTATTAATCTTATATAATAGATTGAGCATGCACCATTTCTACGGAAGGCTGGAAAACCATGCCATTTTCTGGAACTTAAGGTGTTGCATTATTTAATCAACGACTTGTTTACAGAAAATGAAAACTAAATAATAAATTTAAAATGTGAAAAAAGAGAGAATGAATAGTTGCAGAGTTGACTAAAATATTTTATCAGGATAGCAGAGAATTAAATAAGTTAGAAAACTAAGTGAAAAAAAAAAAAAATCAGTGGAGATGTAGAGAATGAAATGCCAAGGAGGAAGTGATATTAAAATCAAAACTCTTAAGAGGAAAAACAGTTTCCAAGACAGAACAGAGTGATTTGCCTTGGAGATAAAAATGAAAAATATTCTCCTGAGATCATGGAAAAGGATGAAAAGAAGTGAAGATGCAATAAGATTTGTGAGAGGGAGGATGGAAAGTGAGTTCTTACCAAAATGTGTGAATGTTATCAAACAAGTGTGGAATTAGTTTGTCTGACAGAACCATACATGTGAAGTGGAGAGTACAAAAAGTGAGAAAAGGTTTAGAATAAGTTCTCTGTAGAAAAAAAAAAAAAAAAAAAACTGGAGTTTGTATGTGGGTGTGCATGTATACAGGGTCCCATAAAAATAACACCCCTTTTTAAATTACAAAATCATAAGCATGTAATTCTGTAACACAACAATATCACACTCAAGCACACCATATGGTGTTTTAAGTGAAATGTTCAAATTAAAGCTACAGATTATTACACTCATATTATTACCCCTACCAACCACACTCAAGCAGATGTTCCTTCTGCCAGGTCCTGTATGTGTATGCATGTGTGTGCATGCACACACACACACATATTCTGTTCAAGGGAAAATAGCATATATTTAAATTTGTTATAGAACACCTGTGGGCCTAATATATCACAAAGAATGCATGATAGATTCAATATGAAGTGGTTAGGATGGAATTATATTTTTGTTTTTCTATCCTCACTTTTAAATGCAATTCAAATGTAAAAGTCCCACTTAAAAATCGACAAGAAATTGAAAATTTGAATTGTATTTGGAACTATTTATGTTGAACACTTTCCAATGAATCTGCCATTTAGAGCCCTTGAGAAGGTGTCATCCTTGCATAATTTCCAAGGAATCAGTAATATTTTGTGAAATTCCTGCCCATCCTGGTGTTATGGGTCCCAGTAAATTCTTTGGTAACACTGGAAGCAAACTCTGAGAGTTTTTCCACATATATTGAATTTGATTTCATATCAATTTCCCTAGAGATCTTTTGTAATTCAATATAAATGGACTTTTCTGGCCAAATTATAGGTTCCAAATGATGAGCTACTGATAATGCATCTGTATATTATTTCATTTTGTTTTACCCTCATAAATAACCTTGCAGTCTCTATACCTCCAAATTAGAGAACTAGCAATAACAGTAAGATAGTTAAATTGCTTTGTTGCTTTTCATTTTCTCAGATACTTTCCATAGAATCAGTTCAGTTTGTTTTAATTTAGAAGGTAAAAAATGCTATAAAATACAGATATAATAAAATAAAAAAAGAACAAGTAGGTAAGTTGAAAAACCTAATTTGATGACACATTTTCCCATTGTTATATATATAGCTCTATCTATTTGTCTTGGCAAAAAGAACATCATCTGTCAGGCACTTGCCTTTTATTATGCAAGGGCATTTTCTCAGGACTGAAAGTATGCAGATCAGTAACACAGCCTACAAGAAGATTACGGAAATGTCTATGTCTAGATATCTTAGTCTTTCTAATATTGTCTCCAAAGAGAAACAGACTGTTAGATAAATTACATGGCTAAGTTCCATAATATGTGGAAGAAAATATTTTTCTTTACTTATTAAACAAATAAAATATATATTTGATAATTCTTGGTTATATTTATAAAAGCCACATTAGGCTCAGTATATATATATATATATATATATATATATATATATATATATATATGTAGTCATGATAATTTCCTGTAAATTTCTTTTCTTGTAAATGTTTCAGTTTTAATTTTTGTACTGGCCTTATAAAATGCAGTGGGAAATATTCTTTTATTTTTCATTCTCTGAAAGGAATTTTTATAACATTGGCATAATTTCATAACTGTTTTGTATAACTCACCAGTAGGTCCAAGTAGCCATGAAGTTTTCTTTGTGAGCTTTTATAGTATAAATTTGATTTCCTAAATAATTATAAATTTGATCTAATATAATAGTTTCATCTATCATCAAATTTAGTTATGGAATTTATAATATCATTTCAGTAATAATCCTAACAATTAACATATGTTATTTAATCTCTGGTATTGCTATTCCTATTATCTTTTCTTTTTTATTAATGTGATGTATCTGTTTTTATTCAATTCTATATATCATATATGAAAAATTATAGTGCATATATAGTATACTTACAGATTATGTTACTTTCCGTTAATACAATTTACTTCTGTAATTGGCTAGGCCAAATGTCCTAGAAATATCGAATCTACTTATTCCATTCAGGGACTTAAAGAATTTACAGTTGGGCTGTAACCCATTGGTTTTAACCCATTCCCTACTCACCCTCCTTCCTAAAATGTAGGCCTTTGGAATCTCAACACAAAACCTGTGTATATAGGAAACCATCTCTGACAGACTGTAAGCTTTCACAATGGCCATTTGATCCTTGAGAAAGTTGAAAACACTGTTCAGTTTTTTAAATGAATTTCATAATTAGTGGTCACCTTAAGAGGTAAAAGGGTAACATATATCATACCCATTACACTGGGTTCCTCATTCTCTAGATGTTGGTCCTGTAATTACTCACTTATTTCTAATACATTTAAATCAAGGTCGTGTATTCCTTTTTTATTTTCAGTTTTTATTTGCAAATTATCAACAAATAGAAATTTGTTCTGAAATATTCTGTAAGCTCTTTGCTGGAAACTATTGTCTTCTTGAATACAAAGTGTGTGAGAGAAGGCTGAACACTGAAGACAAGGATCAAAACAAACAGAAAGAAAAAAATTGGTAGAAACAGAGATGAAACAGGAAAGCATTAAGTAAGTTGTAAATATGATCCACAAAGATTAGATATATGCATTCAAGAAAAA
Organism: Micronycteris hirsuta; assembly: GCA_004026765.1. Classification (NCBI taxonomy): domain Eukaryota; kingdom Metazoa; phylum Chordata; class Mammalia; order Chiroptera; family Phyllostomidae; genus Micronycteris; species Micronycteris hirsuta. The sequence goes on along the minus strand of PVJI01012286.1, from coordinate 2,034 downwards.
ATGATAAAGGAATATTATTTAGAAAACATAAAAGTATTCCTGAGGAGTAAAAAAAAAAAAAATATGAGCACTAATAAAAATAAAGAGTTGAAAGCTATATTGATAAAATACCTAAAAAATTGAATAGGTACAAAAAATAGGAGGAAAAGAGAATAAACAGTTTTAAAAATATAGCATATCTAACATACTAATGACCAATTTTCTAGTAGAAAAAATAGAAGACATAAGAAGAGACATAATTAAAATTAAGTGGAAAATAAAGTAAATTTGAGAGAGAGGTCTTACTGAATTGAGTACTCAGGATATACAATTTAAAAGACCATAAAATGTCTTTCTAATTAGAGCAAAATAAATTTATTCTGAGATGAAGTAAAAAAATTAAGATTAAGAAGTTACCATTTTTAGATATGAACAATGAAAAGTATAAGAAAATTTAAACAAAGACAAAATCTCAATATTTTGAAAAATATAACAAAATTTTATTGTTAAGTGAATTTTCAACCAAGAATGAAAGTAGACTAAATATATATTTTAGACATGACATCTCTAAAAAAATGTATGTGTATCCTTTGTTAAGAAGTTGCTTAAGGATGTGATCAAAGAAAACAAGAGTTTGACAATTATTTCTTTTAAAGTAGAGACTGTATAAAAGCAACAAATAAAAAATTGAATATCAAATTTAGGCAAAAGATGATTAAAATTTCAGGAGAACGAATAAATGCATATTCTGAAAATATTGTATCTTGGAGTAGAGTCTTTGAATGGAGCAGAAAGACAAAGGCATCTAAGAAAACAAGTATGTTCAAGAAAATAAATTAGAGCTAATAAGTGCCTGTTGTGCCTCATCAAAATTCCAAATTATTCAAATTCATAAAGCATACATGACAATCTTGTAGCATTAAAATCACAAATCCTAAATCTATGAGTATGGATACTCTCCATTAAATTGTGTCTGACGCTGTTTGTAACAGAAAGCATTGCAGGCAGAAGATAACTATGGGAGGAAAAACACAATTTTGGAGTGAGAATGAGAAAAAAGACAAGGTATGATCATTGAAACCAAGCATGAGCAGAATTTCAGAATGGAATGTGTAGTAAATATTGATTCACAGCAGCCAAGGTCAGACTGTCAGTGGTGACGGAATGTTGAAGAAATGGCCATGGTCATCAGCTCTTGGGAACCAAGCTCCTAGAATATTCTGTCCAATAAGAGCATTTTAGCACGTTTGAAACCTGGAGCCACAGTGTGCCAGTTGGTCCAGGTAGTGCATACTAACATATAATTTATAATAAACAGTTCTTTTCTTTTAAGGTGTCTACAGCTTGAAAAACTGAGGTCAGTCACTTAGACCCTATGCGTCTAAATGACTCAAACAAACAAACAAACAAAGAAGCAAACAACAACAAAATACAACTTCTAAATACTGCTGTACAAGGGTGCTTGCCTAGTTGGCAATGTGCACATGTTGATACAGGTCATCACAGGGAAGTTAAGCATGTGTTATGTGATTTCACTGGACAGACACCTGGAAGCTTTGCCTGGCTTCCTCAGGATTTTGCCCAAAACATCTTTTCTCTTTGTTTATTTTGTGTATTTTTTAGCTTTTAGAAATAAACCATGACCATGAGGATAATGGTAAGTAACTCTAGTGAACCAGAGTCTGGGACAGTTTGGGGGTATCTCAACACAGTTGCCCATCAGTGGGCTGTTTCCACAGCCAACACCTGAAATATCAGGCTTTGGCAGAGAGGCTAGTTACAAAACACACTTTTATCTGTGGCTGAAAGGATGGTAATACAAGTTATGTGTGTGGGCATATTTAATAAATATCCTATAACAATACTGATGGCAAATAATTCACCTAATATACTTGTAGCTCTTAGGGAAGACTCTTAAGATAGAATTATAATACCACATTTGGTTCTTTCCTCCTTTCTTTACTGTATCTTTTTTAATGTTTGTTGTATTTTTTCCAATACCATTTAGTCCACTTATACCCACTCCCTCCAGCCATCACCACACTGTTGTCTGTG
>PVJI01012285.1:39072-52376 GCA_004026765.1 Micronycteris hirsuta | reverse complement strand
CAGCGCCGTGCACGCTGATGGAGGGAAGAGTGGGGGAGAGGACCCTTCCCACAACCTGCAGCCTCTGCTCGGGGCACATCCTTCGTCAGTCACTCACTCTTCATTCTGTGAGCGCTCGAAACAACAACCGCTTCTCCCTTCGGCGATGGCGGCACACGCCGTGTTCCGTATCGTCCACCCCCTTGAACCTCGCTTTCGAGTCTTTTCCTCATCTGCGGGGGCTGCCTGCCACTTCTCTCGCTAGGACAGCGGCCGCATGAACTTCTCTGATGGGACAGGAACCTGCTGTCCTCCAGAGGGTGGCAGCGTGGCTTTCTATCCCGCCTGTCTGCCAGGGCTGGTGCCTGACGGCCATGGAGCACCGAGGTGCACAGCTCCGTGCGGTGTGGGCGGCAGCCCTGTGCCCCCCACCTCCGGGGCCATGTGATCAGGTCCCCACCCAGGTTTGGACCCTGGGCAGGAACGCAGGCCCGTGGCGTTGGTCTGCCGGTGGCATGGCCTCCTGCAGTGAGAGGTGCCGGAGGCTGAGACGCCTTCGGGGCATGGCCATGCGGAGCCAGGCTTTGCACCATGAGATGGGACGAGGCTGGAAGTTGGGGCTCCCTGTCTCTGGTGCCAGGAGCCTGTAAAACATGTATGGAGGCTTGGGGACGAAGCAAAGGGGGTGGTAGACAGCTCTGTGGAAGCAGAACGGAGGTTAGGGGGTCACCTCGGACCGCGGTTTGGGGACGGGCAAGGGTGGTGAGTGCGAACGGGGATGGGGCTGGTGACGATTGTCAAGCACTCACGTGCTGATGGTGATCGCACCGTTCTGAATAGGCTAAAAGCAAAAGCAGTGGACGTGCCCGTGGGGGAATTGTCTGGTATGCGATTTATATCTCAATGAAGCTGCTTTGAGAGGGGTGCCGTCCACTGCTGGGGTGCGTGCAAGCTGCTCTTCCACGGGCTCGCGTGCCCTCGTGGGGTTGCAGCTCCTTCTCGTGCACGGCCACCAGGCCATGGAGTCACTTCCGGTGTGCAGAGAGCAACTTCAGGGTGACCCGTTCCAGAAACCGCGTCTCTGTCTGTTATCACCAGGCCGCCAGGGTTCGGAGCCAGGCCTCCGCAGTGAGCCGTGAAAACGCAGCCGACGCTGGAGGAAGTAGGCGTGGATTTACGAGGTCCCTTTTCCCTTCCTCCCCAAACAAACAAAGGGAAAGTGAGAGACTCCACAGGGCCCAGCTGGGTGTGCCCTGGGGCATTTGGAGGGACTGAGAAACACTTACAGGAGGGGAAATGAGGGGAGGTACAGCCGCTCACTGCCTCTCAATGCCAGACACAGAGATGAAGGTGGGGGTGGCAAAGGGCAGAGGCAGAGAGCCAAAATCTGACGCTCAGAGTTGGGGGGAAATTGGAAAAATCTGGCCCCTCCAATCAGCCGTGATATCTTGGATGAAACTGATGGAGGTCCCCAAGGGCGTCCGGGGAGAGAGCCAGGGAAATGCAGAGCGCCCGTGTGTACTCTGTGATAACCAGTCTGCACACCTCGCCTGTGAATCCTGTGTGGCCATGGGCAGAGGTCCGTCGTCTTAAGTAATACGAGCCTGTCCCCCATTCGTAAACGTAGCAAAATAAAAAGCACACGCCTGCAGAAAGTGTGTCTTTTTTTTTTTTTTTTTTTACACTTAGGACATCCAGGTGGGCATTGACTCTTTCCTCGTGCTCAGCAGTTTCGCCCTGAGAACTGGCCTGGTGCTCAGTTAAACGAAGAACACGGGCTCAAGTGGCACAGCCGGTGGAAGACCATCAGGGTTTAGTTTCCTGGAAAAAAAAAAAAAGTTGTCTAACCAGGGCTGTTTTGCTGTTTTGTTACTGCACGTGGGTGGTAACTTACCACACGTGGTAACAACGTGTGTTACCAGCTGTAAGTGCTACAAAGTTGCGAGGCAATGTGTGTTACCAGCTGTAAGTGCTACAAAGTTGCGAGGCAACGTGTATTACCAGCTGTAAGTGCTACAAAGTTGCGAGGAAGACTGGCGGAAGTGGCTGGGGTGGAGGTGATACAGTGCAGTGTGGGCAGAAGAGGCCCCGAGAGGGGTAGGGAGGCCCAGACCAACCCCCCCACACCTGTCTCCTTTTGTGTGCTGGAGTTTGATCGGCAGGGAGGGGACTTGTTTGTGACTTCCTGCCCTGAAACCCGAGTGGCCTGTCCTGCGGTTGACCTGTCCGTCTGAGCTGTGGACTCATTCACATGGACCCGGTTCATTCTCAGTAACAGGGTCACGGCCCGAGACTGACACCGATCCTGACCTTTGGGGGCATGGGGAGGACGTGAACTTGGCCTGCAGGGCAGAGAAGGATAAACATCGTGAGTATGGTAGCTGCGGCCCCCTTGGCGGGCGTCCGCTCTCCGCAGGGCAGTGTGCTGGGTACTCTGTGTAGCCTTGGAGGCTGTGCAAGACGTTCGAACCCATTGCCAAGGCCCTTCCTGCTTTGCAGGTGGGGATGCTGCAGCCTGGACGTGGCAGGCAGGCCCCCAGCTCCCCACTGTGCAGCTGAGAACTGAATGGTGGCTGCCTACAAAGCCGCTGTGTTTTTCCCCAGGGCTCCACTGTGCTTCTAATGCTGGACAGCAAAGCCACCCCCCCACCCAACCCCCACCCCGCGCCCCTCCAATTCACGGCACCATTCAGTCTGAGGGTTCCTCTGGACCCTCGGGAGTGTGCTGGGGAACCCTGAGGAACTGACGGTGCCCGCTCCCCAGACCGGCTGCGCGCCAGAGCTGCAGCCTGGCTTCCTGGGAGGCCCGCCAGCTGTGTGCGTGTGCAGCCCGCACGCTAGGACCGGTTTTATATTTTTAAACGGCCGAGAAGAAAACGACTATGTTGTGACACGTGAAAATGATACGGAATTCAAATGCCAGTGCGAGAGATGTTTTATTGGGACGACCACACCCATCCATTTACTCCTGGCCCCTGGAAGCCAAGGGTTCAGTCTCGGCTCTTGGCAGAAAAAGAATCCCATCCCCGCCTGCTTCAAAGCACACACCTCTCTGCCAGGTATGACTTGCACTTCCTCGTCCTCTCTCCTTTCTTTGCACCCTGTTCCCCTCTCACCTTGCTTGCTTTCCACTATTAGAGAGTTCTTTCTTTGACATGTACTCTGTCCCCGTTAAAATGCCCACCGTCCTGGGACAGGGGACCCGCAGGAGCTTGTCAGTTGTTCATACCAGTGTTGGAAGGGGCTGGTGCTTTGTCAGAGCAGAACAGAGCGCCTGCATAAAATGAGGGGGCATGGGGCGCCCCTGTGTGTGGCCGGAGGAAAGGGAAGGTGGAGTGGCCCAGAAGCGAACTTTGTTTGTTCTTCTATTTCCTGTATCGCCCCGCGCCCCCCATCCGTCACCCAGGGGCTGCAAGTGTTGGTGGGCAAAGTCCCGGCTAAGCTCTTCACAGGGAATTGTCCCTTACCAGAGCCATGACGCCCCAGCCCCCCCACAGAAGGGGGTGCCGGGACACATTGGAGCTGAGCTGTAGGGCTGGGCCCACCGAGAGCAGGTGGCAGAGGGAGAGTGATGTGCACGGTGCTCCTCCCGTCCCTGGGAACGTATCTGTGTTCCGGCGCCTTCTGTGGAATGTGTACTGAACCTGCTGGGGGTCATGACCCGTGTCTCGCCAGGTGAACTGCTATTTATAATGGTTGCTTCTGCCAAAGCACAGGGGCGGGTGAGGTGTGTGGGCCCCCCCCATACAGGAAAACTCCATTCTCCCCCCCCCCCAGAAACTGCGTTACGATACACGTGCCTGGTGCCGCAGGGTGCGGTTGGCACGTTCGGGTGACCTTGTGTACCCGTCGTGACCAGGGTACACTCCAGCCCCGATAGAGGGCTTTGCGGGGCCCTCCTGGACCAGCGGGGCACTGGCCTGTGTTTCTGTAGCAATCGTCCCGCACCCAGAAACATTTCCGAGGGTGACCCCACAAAGACTTTGCTGTGTCCCCTACCTACAGTCATTTGGAGGCTGCTTTCGTGTGTAGATCTCTTCTTGGAACTTGATCTGTGTGGATGTCCGTGAGAGGGAGGCACTGGAGGACTCCACCTGTGTTGCCGTGGGGTGGGTGCCCTACTTCTTGGTGTTCCGTGGCTTCTCAACGCTTTGTGAAAAGATGCTGGAGGTGCCCACCTCTCCGGTGGGGGTGGGGGAAAGGGAGCTGGGAGGAGGAGGGGCCAAGGTGAGCTGGAATTGAAACGCAGACGGTCATTTTTCACGCGACCCCCCTTCCAAAGCCGCCGGCACACGTGTGCAGTGGAGACACTCGGGTCTCTCCTGTCCCGCCCTGACCCGCTCTAAAAATACCTCACCGAGGAGATGGGCGCCTGGCCCTGGGAACTCCTGGGTGGGGTATGCGTGGGTAGGGGTGCAAGCTCCCAGGGGCTTGGAGCTTCGCTGTGTGCTGGGGACTTGGAGATCGTGGGTGGGGCGGTTCCCATTCTCTTACTCAGTCTGCCCCTGGCTTCCGTTTCTTGCTTCTCTCAATGTTCTCTCCCCACGCCTTCCCGGTGTGTGACCGGAAAGTTGAATATAATGCAGACCACCTTTACACAAGACAACTCACACCTGTATAGCAAGCTTTGCATAAAGTGGGCTGGATTTGTGAGGGATTTCTCGAGAGCCTTCTGTTCCAGGATAAGTAGGGGAGAAAAACCTTCAACTCCAAGAGGGACAGTGATGTCGTTGGGCAATAAAACGGCAGGATTGGATTTCCTGTCTGTGGAGGTGCAATTTGGCATCACTGGCGGAGGGCTGGTCCTGTGGCTGGGGGCGAGAGGCAGAGATGGAGGAGGCCGCCTAGCAGGGGAGGGATGAAGGGTGTGTCCGCAGGACCCCAGGGAGTCACGAGACGGGGGACGGGATCCTGAGACACGGGAAGGGGCCCCAAGCCGTCGCTGTCAGAGCTGTGCAGGCGGCTTGTCCGGGGGTGACTAGAGAGTCCGAGTTTGGTTTTGAGCAAGGACGCAGGGCGTCTGCAGTGGGCTGAAGGAGGAAGCGGTGGGGTAATGCACGGACGGTCCAGCTCTGAAGGTCGGGCACACGGCGGGCGGCCTGGGGCTTTTGTAGAGGAGCTTGCTGTGAAAGCCACAGGAGGAGAGAGATTCCCGAGGTCAGATCCGGGATTGGGGGGCGGGTTCTCGGAGGAGGAGAATTTTGCCTTGGAAGAGCACAAGGAGGGACATGTGTTTTCACACACGACGCAAAGGCAGGAAACAGAAGTTTGGGAAGCAGAAAGGCAGAAGATTCTTCCGGAAATATCTACAAGAAATGGCCAAATGTGGAGGTCTTGGGTCCCTCAGGACGCAGGGAATTCTGACTCAGAGAAAGCTCCCCAGGATGCACGAGACCCCCTGGGACGAACGGACGTGTGATTGGGTGCAGAGCCTGGTTGGTTGCCAGGGGCGATGGCTCTTCCTCCCACTTTACTCCCTCCCCGGTTACCACGGCTACTTAGTAGCCCTTATTTTGTCTACTTTAAAGAAGGCTTTCTCCGGGGGTTTTGAAACTCATCAGTTTGGCTTTTAAAAACCAGTGGACTTGGATGTGAACTGGGGCAGACTGAGGACTTTGTGAAGAAGGTCTCACGTCATGCTGTTTGCTAGAACGTTCTAGCATCACGAAGAGGCTTTATAGCCACACGAGAGGATGGGCTGTAAGAGAGACGCTAGCCCCGGGTGGCTGTGGATCATTGGGGCTTCTCATGAGAAGGCAGGCGTTGTTTCCCGTCTGAGCGGCGTGGTCTGTCCGCAAAGCGGCCACGTGCTGTGGCCCGGTGGGGCTGGAAGTGGCCCCGGGGACGTGGCTGAGACAGGTTAGCGCACAGAAAAGCCCGGCTTCTCAGAGCACTGGGCACAACGCGGGCTCCCTGTAGTTTCTCCATGTCTATTTTTTATTCTTTGCTAATGATAGTGGGCTGGGGTCACGCCCACGTCATGTGTGCCTGGGACTCTCATTGGCCCCAGAGCCCTGTGCTGCTCCCGCAGCAGCTGCTCCCCCGTCTCAGTGGCTGGGCTCGGGGAGGGCAACAGGACTCTCCCGCCGTGTCCGTCCGGCTCTCTCTGTCCACCTGCAGCTCCGACTAGCACTGGGAGTGACCGAGCCGCCCAGCAGCTCTGCGGACCTGCACCTCGGGGAAGGAAGAAGCTGGCTCAAAGTGCCCGTCCGCGAGCGAGGCGTCCTGACCTGTGGAAGGTGTGGGCTCCGCAAAGCTTCCCGTGGTGGGGGTTTATCAAACACTAGGTTTCGGAAAGCGGGACAAGCTGGCTCTCCCCTCCTGTGCTCTGCAGATGCCCGCCTCCCGGGAAAACAGGCAGAGCCTTCCCCCACGTCGCCGGGGCCCTCTGCGTGGCCTGGTAGCTCGTTGCTCTCCTTGCGTTTTTCTGCTGCTGCTGGGACGTCTTCCAAGGCCACCTCTGCAGCCTCTCGCGACTTCCCTCAGCCCACAGGCCCCTGACTGCGCGACTGTGGAAGTCCAGGCTCTTCCCGCCCCCTCGGTGCCCGCCCTTCCCCCTCTGCTAATTCCGTGAGGTTTGTGGCCTACGTTTCTCGTGGAATTCGGTGACAGGTTAGTGAATGTGAAGCTGTTGGTCTCTGCTCCTTCATCCCCACCCAAGTGCACTGACCCTCGCTGCCCGTGAACTTCGCTCTGTCCACACCTTCCAGCCGAGTCTGGAGACCCACTTTCCAGAGCACGTGTGGAGCTTCTGGCCTCTTGCGGGTGGAGACCCTGTGGTCCTCCTCTGTTACCGTCCACGGAAATCCCACCCATGGAAAAGGCTTCCTTAGTTGGTGGCTTCTGTCCCTACCCACTTGTTTAGGCGTCCGCCTGGCAAATGTTGGCTCAGTGCTGTCTGCTGCGTGCTGCCCCGGTGCTGGGGAGACAGCGGGGAACAGAACCGGCCAGGCTGGCGTTGCCATGGCGAGCAGGGCGCGGGCTGAGAGGGGAAGGGTCAAAGATGCGCGCACACGGAGATGATTGCATTCCAGCAAGGATGCGTGTCCTGGGGAGAGCCAGGCAGCCCCGAGACGAGAGCCCATGGTGGGGGCATCTTCATGAATCACTGGGGACGAAGATGCACGTCACATGAGACCTGGGGGCTGGGGCTGGGGATGCTTGACCCAGGAGCAGCGTGTCCCCAGGTGCTGAGCTCGGAGCAGAGGGAGCTTGGTCAGGCCCCCGTGCCATGACTCTGGGCGGTGTTAAGGTGGCTCACCTCCTGAGCAGCTCCGGCCGCTCCGTGAAGGACGCCTTGTGGGAAGTCGACAAGGGAAATGGGCCGACCATGGGCACCTGCTGGAATATTCCAGAGCTGTGGTGACTTGGACCAGGGCGTGGTCCCAGATGGATGTGGAGCAGAGGGTGTGGGTGCCAGGCAGGACTGGGACATTTCTTTTTAAGAGAGAAGGGAAGGGAGAGAGAAAGACAGGGAAAGAAATACCGGCTGGTTTTCTCCTTATTGCGCACTGAGCGGGGACCGAACCCACAACCTAGGCACGTGCCCTGACCGGGAATGGAACCGGTGACCGTCCACTTTGTGGTACTACGCCCAGCCCGCTGAGCCACACCGGCCAGGGCCGGACCGGGATTTGTCGGGTTTGTGGATTGCCACCCATCGCGAGACCTTTCCCTCCCCTCTCCTTGTATGAAAACCCGTAGCACGGCACCTCACTCGTACACACGTCTGCTCCTGCCGTCCGTGTAGCTGTTAGCGGACCCCGTGAGTCCAGCTGCAGGATGCGTAGGCGCTTGGACCAGTGTCTCACTAATACAGTGAAAATGTAACTAGAACATTGGAAACAGCAAAGCACATGACCCCGACGTGGCCAGCCTTCACATCCTGGCATCCGTCACGTCTATTCGTAGTCTTCCTTGTTTGTGCAGAGAAGAGAGCGTTTCCCAGGGAGATCTGGGGTTCAAACAAGCGGCAACAGTGTCGGAAGGGAGAGGGCGCTTTGATTTACTTTTCTGCTTTTTTTGGCCCGAGAGGGTGGAGGGCTCAGGAGGTTCGCGATGAGATTGGGCCAGGGCACTTGCTTGCCTGATTTCTCCTTCTAGTTCTGTTTCCTGGGTAAGAAATAATACTAATGAGTGCAGCTGCAGCCCAGAGAGAGAGAGAGAGATGGAGAGGGAGGGGAGGAAAGGGGGGGAAGGGACGGAGTCGAGGGGAGAGAGAGAGGGAGCGAGAAAGTCTGTTTGTCAAACCCAGTTGCTTTGTATTCTTTGTTTGAAGATATATACATATATCTGCCTCTAAAGTTGCATTATCTGGAAGTCTCTACAATGTAACTGTGAAAAGAATACGTAGGCTGAGTTATGTTTACGGAACTATGGGCATAGGATAACCACGTGATATACCCGCAGTCAAATCGAGTATCGGCGAGAAGGTCGGTGCAATCACAGGAGGAAACTTGATGGGACATGTGTTCCCCAAGCGTTAATGGGTGAGTCGCTGTGTACCTGAGGCCAGGCTGAAGCAGGCAGCGTGGGCTTTCCCTCCACGTCAGACCAGTGACATGCACGGTGGCCCGGTGGTTTTCAATGAACTGGACGGCTTGAAGTGCTCAGTAGTGGGCATTGTATCCTGTGATGACTTCTGTACCCACTCTTTACGTTTTTGAAGTCCCTTCTAAACCATGTATGACGATAGAGACAAGGCTGGTCCCTTGAGCCGGGGACTTTGTGGTGTATTGGACACCCCAGAATTGAGCACTTTCATCCTGGGAGATAAGCATCATATTGGCGATGCGGTCTCCGGTTAAAAACATCCCATTTGTCACGAGGAAATGATTTCCGTGGGACCCGAGTATGAACATTGATCCAGCAGCCTTGACAGCTGAGCTGTCAGGTCAAAGCGCAGCCACTTCTGGAGTGACGAGGACTCGCTTGTTCTCCCAGACCGGACGCTCTCCGACCGCTGGGGGCGCCTTTACCCTCCCGGCGAGGGGAGTCCAGGGCGTGGAGGGAGGCACAGGGCAGCGGCCGCTGGCGGCAGTTTCCCGATCAAGATGTGACTTTAGTTTCTCTTCTGGTGCTGGGACAAGGACCGCCGCCCTTGGAGAGACCGGCAGGGGGTGGGGGGGGGCAGACACTGTTTGCCAAAGGCCTCCTCCTCCTTGGAATGTTCCGCGTGGCACTTCTGTGCCTGTTTTCATCTCAAGGCAGCTGCGGACAGGTCAGTCCACGAATGCTTTCCGGAGCTCCCAGAGACATTCCCTGCTGCCCTGTGGAAGTGGATTCGTGTATTTATCGAGCGCTTACTTTGGGCAGAGCGCAGAGCGCTGGCCGGGTGGGCGGTTGAAGGGACCTTGGTTCCTGCCTTGAGAGACGTTCTGTCTTCACCCCCGACCTGCGTTAGCCACCACAAGGCATGGCATGCGTGTTTGCGCGTCTGGAAGCATTTGCCGGCACAGATGGGCGTGCGCGGAGGAGTCGCCGGGACCTGCCTGCCGTCTGCATGGCGGTGTGACATCCTCCACCTCCCGTCGTACTTCCTTGCCGCTGCTCGTAACTTTGCTTGTTACCCAGACACCTGAGAGTTTGGAATGCCTTCCAGGGGCGCTGTCTTAGTCCGTTCCGGCTGCTGAAACGAAAATACAACCCATCATCGCGTGGATTCCAAACAACACTTCTTTCTCCTGGTTTTGGAAGCTGGACGTGCAAGATGAAGGTGCTGTCAAACGCGGTGCCTGGCGAGGGCCAGGTTTCGGGAGGCGGGGGGCCGTGCCCCACGGCATTTTATCAGTAGGCAGCCCTAACCTGCAGGGATTTTTGTATGTGTGTCTCCGTTATTGTCATTTAAAGGTTGTAGAAATGGTGTTTCTATCACTTGTTCAAAAATATCCTCAACGGAGGGTAGGTTTTATTGATCTAGAGAGAAAGAGAAACGTCGATCGGCTGCCTCTCACACGCACCCTGACCCGGGACCGAACCTGCAACCTTTTGGTGAACAAGACGGTGCTCCAAGCGGCCGAGCCACCCCACCCAGCCAGGACTTTTCCATCATTTCTACCAGCGTCTCTGTCTTTTGAAGGCGGCGTTCATTTTCTTCCCATTTCTAACTTGGCTTCTGCCTTCTAACAGAAATGAAGGGAGACTGTCCTTTCTGTGTAAGGCGCAAGGAACAAAGGCAGAATTTCACCCACCAGCGTGAGGAAGTTGCTGGGGAATCAGTCGATGTCAGAACCAAATGGCAACCAAGCAGAAAAGTGAAAATGACAGTTTGGTGGCAGTTAGCTGCAGCCACACTGATTCGGTATTGTAGATCCAGGCCGTGACCCATGTGGCTCAGTTAGGTTGCATGCCGTCCCACAAAGCGAAGGCTCGCCGGTTCAATTCCCAGTCCGGGCACGCGCCGGGGTTATGGGTTTGGTCTCCGGTCGGGCACGCACAAGAGGCAGCCAACCGTGCTTGCTCTCTCTTTCTTCCTCCTTTCCCTTTCTCTCCAAAAATCAATCAGTGAGTGCATAAATAATTTAAAAAACTTGTAGAGAGCCGATCGCAAGGCCATGATGCTGCAGCTCACTCATTCGTGGATTTTATGTTCCTTCAGCGTGAAGGACTGGTGTGGGATGTTGGGACGTGGCCTTGAGTGGCCAGGGCTGGAGTTGGCGGCCCGGTTCCGGTTCTGTGGCGCGGGGGACAGAGGTCTGGGAGACCGTGGCTGGTCAGATCCACTTTAGCCCCCGGCTGGGGATGGGCCCGAGGAGCCACATTGTCCAGGGGTTGCCTTAGACGGAAGGGAACCAAGGTGCGGAAGGAGATGAAGCACTTCTCACGGAGGAGAGTATTGGGTGCGTTTGGCCCTCCTTGGAGGTTTGCGTGGCTTTATTTTCATTATAGTTCATGCTGTTTGTTTACTGACGCATTTTACAGTTTGCAGAGTGCTCAGGGCTATGAGTAAGAAGTACCCGTCTATTTCTCCCTCTTTTTTTTTTAATAATTACTTTATTTTTGTTCAATTACAGTTATTTGCATCCTCTCCCTTCCCCTCCTCCCCTCACCGTCCAACCCCACCCCCCTCCCCAGCCTCCCTCCTCCCCCTTGGTTCTGTCCATGTGTCCTTTACAGTGATTCTGAAAACCCTTCTCCCCATTGTCCCCTCCCCCCTCTCCCCTGTCGATTGTTAGACTGTTCTTAATTTCAATGTCTCTGGTTATGTTCTGCTTGCTTTCTGCTTTTGCTGATTATGATCCAGTCAAAGGTGAGATCATATGGTATTTGTCCCTCACTGCCTGACTTACTTCACTTAGCATAATGCTCTCCAGTTCCATCCATGCTGTTGCAAAGGGTATAAGCTCCTTCTTCCTCTCTGCTGCGTAGAATTCCATTGTGTGAATGTACCATAGTTTCTGGATCCATTCATTTGTAGATGGGCACTTAGGTTGTTTCCAGCACTTGGCTATTGTGAATTGTGCTGCTATGAACATAGGAGTGCAAAGGTTCTTTTGAATTGGTTTTTCAGGATTCTTAGGGTATAATCCCAGCAGTGGAATTGCTGGGTCGAAAGGCAGTTCCATTTTCATTTTCCTGAGGAAGTTCCATACTGTTTTCCACAGTGGCTGCACCAGTTATTTCTCCCTCTTAATCCCACTTCCCAGGGCAACCCTCGTCGGGCGTTTCTTGTGCTTTTCCCCAGATGTTTTATGAGCGGTTGTAAGCGTGTATACACATGTGTGCGTGCTTGATTTACAGCTGCGTTGAATGGACTGCCGAACTGTCCATAAACCGCACATGCATCGTGGCTGTGTGGACACAGACTACACATGTTCCCCGTCATCGATCGAATGCGTGTCTGTTGGGGTTTTTAAAGACAGAAACTGAAGCTAACGGACTTCGCTGCCTTTGACGGGCCCTTGGGAAGGGTTGGCAGGCAGCAGGGCCGGAGGGAGCCCTGCAGGGCAGAGAAGCAAGGTGCGTGAACGAGTGGGCAGGTGGCAGCAGCAGCTCACACTGTGGTGGCCCCCTCCTGGCCCGGGTGCCGCCTCAAGAGATGCCCCTGAGACTGTCATAGAAACTCCAGGGCAGGTCTGTTCTGTCAGTTCCTGGAGATTCTGTGTGTGTGTGTGTGTGTGTGTGAGAGAGAGAGAGAGAGATGGAACTGTGGCCCCATCTCCAGGCTACACCAGGGTGTGGGGACGCAGCAGGAAGTCAGCTGGCCGAGGGGGCAGGAATCTGGCAGCCACTCTTGGCCCGTGTGAGGCCCTCCGCCTTCGTCCCTTCTGAAGGCAGCAAGCCCGCTGGGTGGTGCTTTCCGGCAGGTGAGATTGGCTCCCTTCTCCGCTGCCTCCTGCTTTTCTCCTGCTTTTCTCCTGCCTGCCCACAGCCTGGAAGGGCTGTTCACGCCCACCTGTCACACAGAAAGGGAACCAAGGGAAACTGGAGGGGGAGGCGGCAGGGACGTGCAGAGGCTCCGCCTGCACGCTGGTGGCAGGAGGGCCCGCCCCCATGCCTCCGCAGCGTTCTGTGTGTGTCAGCGGTGATAAACTACAGGAGTGCAGACCCAACATTCAATCTGGCTGTTTTTAATCCGCACCTGAGGATGTTTATTGATTTTTTTTTTTAAAGACAGAACAGAAACTGGGGGAAGCGAGAGAGACAGAGGAAACAAAACATCAATCGCTTGCCTCCTGCACATGGCCGGACCAGGGACAGGGCCCACAACCGAGGCATGTGCCCTGACCAGGATTCGAACTTGCAGCCTTGGGGCGTACAGGGCGATGCTGCAACCAATGGAGCTGCGTCAGCCAGGCAGGGCATGAGTCTAATTTTTAAATAACCTATTCAGCGGGTGGCGAACCCAAGTGTCGCCGGTTCGATTCCCAGTCAGGGCACCTGCCTGGGTTGCGGGCCAGGTCCCCAGTGGGAGCCACGTGAGAGGCAACCACACATTTGATGTTTCTCTCCCTCTCGTTCTCCCCCCCTTCCCCTCTCTCTAGAAATAACTAAAAACAAAATCTTAAATAAATGAATAACCTACTCGGTTGAACTTACCTGGTGTTTCCTAGGTGACAGGCATGCACGGGGAAGTAGAAAATTCCCCACAGACGTAAAGTTGCAATACAAAACTGGACAGCCATGTGCCCTTGGGTCTCCTAACACCCACGTGGAAAGCTGTTGAGGTGGCGCCTCATTCAACCAAGCGCGGGGAGCAATCCCGCTTCCTGAAAATGAAGCGCGAGCAGCAACATTTTTATTCTTATTTATTTTCTTGCTCCTCTGGGAACGTTTAGCATTCAGCCGGCTCACTGTGCTCCTCCGGGAGGGTGAGGGCAGGAAAA
>PVJI01012285.1:0-38972 GCA_004026765.1 Micronycteris hirsuta | reverse complement strand
ATTTTTAATTTTTCCTTATAAAAGTAAAAGAAAGGGCAACATAAAACTAGCGGGGTGTTTCACTTTCTGTTTGAGAAACGAGTGCATCTGTCTGTGGTTTGATAGCAGTTGCAATTCTCAGTGCGTTCTCAAGGTCAAAATCACACATTTTGGTTCTCGTTTTATTCTTCATGTGTTTCATTCTGGAAAAGAGTTGCTTGCCAGTATGGGGTCATACAAACACCAAGACCGTGTGCACATTTATTTTAGGTGACATCGCGACGCATAATCACGAAAAATCTTGTGTGTTAAGTAAATTGAGGATTTTCTGCTGCGCTGCATTCACAGCCATCCTGGGTGGCGGGTCGGACACCGTGTTACCTGACAAGCAGAAAATCCCGGGCACCCTTACAGGTCACCAAGCAGCTGGCTACAGGAAGCTCTGTGCTCAGGTTTCACTCACGTGGCTCCAAGGGTAGTGTGCCATTCTTAAAAACCACCCTCCCCAGTCCCTCCGATTCTGCACCCTTTCTGCTGGGTAAGGACTGGGAGGAGCTGCTCAGCCCAGATGAGTCCAAAAAGCACCGCCACCACGCAGTCTAAGAAATGCGTGTGAATGCTGGCGAGAACTGTGAGGAAATATTGCAAACTCCCGCTGATCCACAGGCGTTTGCTGACTCAGGAGCATGACAGATACCCTGTTGATGCTCTGTGGAACTTTCTGGAGAGGTGGCCAAGCCTGAGAGCTCGGGGATGCAAGACGTCCAATACCAGTTCTGGCCCCGTTTTCCCCGGGATGTACTTAAGGGGGCCTGGATCACGGTACGCCTGCCCGAGTCTGCAGCGGGAATGGGGCGATGGTCGCACCTCGGAGAATCCACAGGCTCCAGAACGTTGTGGCCAGCTGTAAATGTCAGGCTCGACCCAAAGGCAAAGCCAGCGGTGGTTTTTTTCCCCTGAGTAATTTGAATTTTATTTCCATAGACTGACTTACTATGTGGTGAATACACGATACAGTACCAGATGATGTGTTACAGAACTGTACCCGTGAAAGCTATATAATTGTATTCACCCATGGCACCCCGATAAATGCAATGAAAAGAATGAACTTAAGTAGATGTGTTTTTCGGCGATAAACCGTAGCCAGGTGGAGCTGGTGTTGAAGCACAGGACAGCTGGCTTTGAGCCGGGCGCATGTAGCGAGTTCTCCTCCCCCAGGTCTGTGTGTGATACATTTGACAGCTACGGAAAACCTAGAGTACACGGCTCCGCCCTCATCAGTGTTCTCAGTATTCCTCGGTTCTTCAGCTGTCAGCGTTTTGCCAAGTGCGGTTTCTCTCGCGTGTGCGCTGATTGTTTCATTCCTTTCTGGTTTTCCGTCTCACTTTTTTTTCCCCCGCTGAGCCTTTGGAGAGTAAGGGTATAGATGTGTTTTAATTTCAAAAGCATTTCATGGCCCAGAAGTCAAAACGCTGCTAATAGGTGTCTTCCAAATTCCCTCTGCCCTCCTAAGACCTTTCATACCTTTTTGCTGACCTCATTAGTCTGTTTTTAAGCGATTTTTTAAAATCTCCCAAAGACGTGTTTTTATTGATTTGAAAGAGAGAGAAGGAAGCATCGATTGGTCACCTCCCGTACGGGCCTTGACTGGGGGCAGCGGGTCTCGCAGACCACGAGGGGCCCCGTCGGGCCCGGGCTGCTGCAGCTGTTGCTCTCTCAGCCGGCTCCCAAGGTCGAGCGGGATTGGGAGAGACGGAGTCTGACACGGACGCGGGGAGTCCCTCGTTGCAGCCCTAGTGGCAGGAGAAAGCAGGAGCTTAGATGGAGTCTCCATTCGCAGCACTGCCTTTGATTCTTTGTACACAGCCACAGAAAGATAAGCAGCAGTTTGAAGCGCCTTACCAAAATCTCGGTCAGACGAGGAACAGGTGGAGTCTGGGGTCGGTCGGGGCCAGCTCCCCGCGCTCTCGCCAAAGTCAGGCCGCAGTGCAAAGCAAATGAAAGAAAGCAATTCCGGGTTTTGTTACTTTTCAAATTCATCTTGGAAAGATGGTGACTTTTTTTTTTTGGCTGGGAAAAATAACGTCTATAGATAGAGTTCCTTTGAAGAGCCGTACAGTTAGGACATTTCATCAGAATGTGGGACAAGAAAGTAGGATGCAGGATTTAGCGCGCTCTGACGGCCTGCCCAAGAAGATCATTGTGAGTGCCTTCCACGTGAACCTGGACACGTCGGCAGTTCTGGTTTTGGGGGCTGTGTGTGCCTTCCATAATCTTGGCCGTGCTCATCGGCCTGGGGGGGACTTTGGTGGCTCAGAGCATTGGGTGTGTCCGCACACACTTTTGGTTCTCACGGCTGGGGAGTGGGTTGCATGCTGTGGGCGCCTAGTGAGAGGAGAGCAGGGCGCATCTGCGCATCTGCGCATCTGCCAGGAGACATGTCAGCCACCCGGTGAAGAATACGCAAACCTTACCAGTGCCCAGGGTGAGGGAGTCAGCGGTTGTTTTTTGAGTGTAAAATAGTATGTGTGCATGGATACACATCCACGCGTGAGTGGGGACCCAAAACACCAGAATTTATTCACAAAATATTGTATGGTCTTACTTGTCTAAACTTTAGTCACTTCAAAGTACCCTCCATCTGATGCAGTACACCTGTTGCGATGTTTTTTTCCAGCGCTCAAAACAGTTTTTGGGCTGCTCGATTTCGATGCCTTTTAGCTCTGCTGTTTTTGTATCACCTCTCCCACACTGGCAATGCCTGGTGCCCCGGGCGGGCGGGGCGCCCATGTGCCAAGTTTGGGGTCTTGGAGGAAGGAGGAGCCATTTGGGGAGTCGAAGGGAATAGGGAAGTGAGGGCGGCCGGGAAATCAGTGATGTTCACATCTGCAGTAAGTCATGTCCTTGGGGTGCCCGACGGGGGTCCTATGGAGCTACTGCCTGGGCCCCCGTGTGTGCTGACGTGGGAATGGAGCTGGAGGAAGGAGATTCAGTGACTTGGTGTTGGGCGGACATCCGCGTGGAGTGGACGGCAGGATGCTTAAGAACCAGAGAAAGAAGCCGAGAAACAATAGCTACGGAGCAGAAGGAGATGGACTCAGTCCGCTTGTTTACAGAGCGGCTGCTGCGTGCCAGCCATCGATGGACTGAGAACGGACGCAGCTCCGGCCGTGGCGGGCCCGACCTTCCCACACAGTTGCTCTGCGCCTGTTCACCCGGAGGAGCGTGTCCGCTTGCAGGCCAGGGTGGCCTCAGCAAAGAACAAGATGCATGAATACAGCGTCCTGTTTCATTCACTGAGCACGCCCTTAAACTCTCAACTCATATCTGTGAAAACGGTTTAATGGCGGGCGTTTCGTAATTACTGCTCCAGAAGCCTGGAGCTTCAGTTTCACACACCGACCGGCATCGTTTATGGATTTAAGTCAGTCGTCTTCGCTACAATTCCTCACCCATACCTGGACATCCTCCTGGGAGTAATAAAAACCAATAATTTCAAAGGCATCTTTGAATGTGCTGTCATTACGTAGTTGTGCCGTGTGGCCTTGTTTCCTTAAATATTGGGTAATAAAACTGCAGCTTTGAAACATGGGGGCAGCTCACCAAATTGCTGATCCTCAAAAGAGGGATTCTCATGCCTGGCTGGTGTGGCTCAGTGGATTGAGCGCGGGCTGGGAACCAGAGGGTCCTGGTTTGATTCCCAGTCGGGTCACATGCCTGGGTTGCAGGCCAGGTCCCCAGTGGGGGTCATGTGAGAGGCAACCATACATTGCTCTTTCTCCCTCCCTTCTCCTCTCTCTAAAAATAAATAAAATCTTAAAAAGAAAAAAAAAAAGGATTCTCCCTGTTTATAGAGATTCTCCCTGTTTATAGAGACATTGCTTCCTGCTTTCCATAGCAGGGAGTGGAACGCAGTGGTGAAGGAGCCCATACAGCGTTACTAGGCAACCGTTGATGCGTTACTAGGCAACCGTTGATGTGATAGTGTACCAGTGGGTTGGGCCCCCCAGGGTGTTTACAATATTCTATGACCTGTTTCTGCCACCCCCAAGAGACCTGCAGCCCCGTTGGGACTCGGAGAACTTCTGAGACACATCGTTGGAGGACCCAGAGGTCGCAGGCTGGTGTCCGATTGCTTGTCACTCATCAGCTTGATTCACCCGGAGTACTAGCCGTCCTACGGTCCCGTAACACTGGGGCGGTTTCAGGAAGTGGCCGGCTCGCTGTGGCTGGGGTTGTCCAGAGTCCACCGCTTCCTCTCTGGCCCCCGTGGGAGACATGCACTGTGCATGGGCTGCTGAAACATTTGTATCTTTTCTATTGTTTGGATACTGGGACTCAAGCACCTGGCATACTTGTTTCTTTTTTCTTTATTCATGAGAGAGAGAAACATCGGCTTGTTGTTCCACTTACTGATGCGTCATTGGTTGGTTCTTGTATGTGCCCTGACCGGGAATCAAACCCGCAACATTGTTGCATCGGGAGGATGCTCTAACCAACTGAGCTATGGGCTAGGGCCACACCCTCGTGGTGTGGAACGGGTGTCTAGGAAACAGAGTCCTGTTCATGGTTCCCTGGGCGGCAGACGTTACTACCCTGCTCCTTTCCAGCTCCGCGTGCCGGGACCGCTGCTTGCCCTTGCTTGGCCCTGTTCATTGTTTTATTTTTGCTCTTTGGTGTGTGCTGTGTTGGAACTCACCTCCGCTCTTTTTTCCTCTCATCTGCTCCCTGGTGGGGAATCAAGTGGTTCCGGGGGAGCAGAGCGCTCTGGTGTCCCTGGGATGGTTGGTTGACTCGCGATAGCATTTGAATTCCGGCGTGTTCGCGGCAGCTTCTTTTCACGGCGCCTCTTCTGTTGGTAGCGCGTGGGGGCCAAGTGATGCTAAATTTAGTGCGCCGGGGACAGGATCAGAGGCCGCTGTTTGAGCAGAGCCAAAGTAGAGCTTTCTAGGCCTTTTGAGGCTGAAAGTTCAAGTCCTTCAAAGTCAGTGTAGGGAAGAAAGAGGCGTGACCATGAGTTTAGCTCCTGAATTACTGGATTTTCCGGGGGTGGGGGGGTAATTTTTAAATGGAGTTCCCGGGCCCAGGGGCACACTGAAAAGGGCGGGTGTTCTTGTCTGCCTGGGTCCAGGGCAGTGAGGGGAGGCGTGTCCCGCACACTCCACAGCGAAGGGCACCCGGAGCCTGGAGTGTGGTTCGTGACAGTGGACGAAAAGCAGGAAATGAGGCTGTGCAAGTCAACGTTCTTCTAAAGAAATTATCTTATGCGTTCATTTGAGAGAAAGAGGCGGGGACAGAGAGAAAAAGAAATGCCGAGTTGTGTGGTTCTACTTACGGAGGCAGTCATTGATTTCTTCTTGTATGCGCCGCGACCGGGGATCAAACCCTCAACCTTGGCGTGTTGGGATGGTGCTCCAACCGCGCTGCCCGGCCAGGGCCAAACCCTCTTCAGTGTGCGCCGCCGAAGAAGAAGTGTGAAGAGTGCAGAAAGGGTGGCTGCGGGTGGGTTAATGAGATTTGGAGCGGCTTCTCGGGGATGCAGAGATACTCACCTGGATGCTGTCCTGGCAGTTGGCCTGTGCACTGTTTCCAAGGGGAAGGGCTGGGGAGTGAGGGAGCCGTCAGGAGACATTACCTGGCTTGGGCAGAGGATGGGGGCGGGCGGGCCAGCCAGACGCCACAGTGTACCTGGCGCAGGTGTACACAGATGGAACGGGTGTGGGTTGGGTGGCTGAGTTGCCGGGGCTTGTTCACGGTGCAAACCCCCTGCTCTGTGTTTGTCCCGCCTGCTGCTGACCTCGGTGACACCTGCCCACTGTCATCTCAACTCCTTCTCTGCACAACGTGCATGGGTTCTGTCGGCATGGCGGTGGGAAGAGCTGACTTGGGCGTCTTACCTCTCGTCTCTACCCACTCCGTGAGGGCTGTCTCCTCCATCCGTGCCACCCTGAAACATCTCTAGACATGACCAGTCGTCCATTGGGGGGATGCAGTCACCCCCACCCCCCGCCCGTGCAGAACCGTGGTGTAAAGGCTTGGGAGCGAGCCTGACCCTCGGCATTAACTAAAACAGAATTCACGGTGCCGCACCGCCTTCCCATGTTGAGTTTGAGACTTTTAAAGAAAATGTCTGTTCGTGCCAAAAGCTGGAGAAATAGAGGTCATTTTGAAGCCGTCTACTTCCCAAGGGGTAAGAGTAAGAAAGTGGGGTGATTTGCACCTCGGCCGGGCAAGGGTCCGTCGGCTTTGTTCAGTCATCGGGCGACCCCTGTGTACTTACGTGCGAATGTTGGGCTGTTCCGGTTTCCGTATTTTACTTTTATTTAGGGTATTGTCCCAATGTCCTACAGAAGGTGGCGCCTGATGAGCCACTTTGGTTTGTGAATAGCGACCTGTGTGCGTTCATGGTTAATACTCAGTTCTTGAGTGAGCTGGCCGTGGATGTGGTATGCCCCGTTCGGAGGGAGTTGAACGTGGTTTCCTCCCAAAAGGCATCTGCTTGCTGTATTTGTGCACGGAGCGGACGGCGGTCCAAGGGGCCGTTCCAGCAGGGGGAGCGTAGGGCGCGTTTCGCACGTGGGAGGGACTGGACCACGCCCGGCAGGACTGTCTGGCGTTCTGAAACTTTGATCACCCTTTCGGTGAGTAAAGCGTGTGACATCTCAGAGTATGCTCAGTGCCCGTCGGGGACGGTGGGGCAGCCGTGCTTTGGGAGACGAGGGAGAGGGTGATGAGGGGAGTCTTCCCTCCCTCCTCACGCACGGTGTTGTCTGTAAACAAAAATGGGATCCGTGTCCCGGGAAGGTCACGGTTAGACAGTTGGGGGCTGCACGTGGCGGCTACTACTATCCCGAAGTGCCGTGATTCCTTTTTCTCTCTCACGAAAGATTCGTTTCGTGCCGCTAACTAAAATGCAATCTGTTGCTCTACTGGAAATAATCATAAATGCCTAGAAACAAAGATGGTGCAACGGCTAGCTTATTAAAATGGATTGTCGTTTTTTTTTTATTCCCATTCATTTTAGCTCTAGATGGATTATATAATTGCAAGCCCGATTGGCTCGTGTTACTGCCTTATCTCATATTAGATTTCCACGTCACAAATCCTGTCCTGGTCTTTTTGTGTGGAGTTTATTTGACGTTTCATGGTGCGCGTGGGAAGTGATTTTTGTTTGTGATGTGGGGCCAGTGACTGCTGGCGTGGGGTGTGGGGCCGGGCTGCCCACGTCTGTCCTGTGCACTCGTACCCACCAACCCGCCTCTCTAAGTATTGATTTTGCCACTTCCGCAAGCGTGAAATCCTCGTTTGCCAGCCTCATAACACGTTACAGAAGAAATCAAGTTCATATAAATGTCTGGTTTGGTGGCTCTTTTTCTCTTCATTTGAGTTGCTCCTCCTTTTGCACTGAACCATAAAGTGGACAAGCGGAGTCAAACGGCATCCTTTGCGAGAGCAAATGGATATTAAATAACGTGTCTGAAGCACAGATGGAGACAATGTGTCTTCGTCTCTGCCTACCCTGCCGGTAGGCTTTGTCCTCTCCCCACGGGTAGTGACTTTGTCTTGGTTTGGACCCTGCTTTCTATCTGTCGTGAATGCTCGCCCGCTGAGGGCCTGCCATGTGCTGGGCTGCAAGCGTTGGTGACAGCGCTTCACCTGCAGGGACTCAGGCTCCCGCTTTGCAGGGCGTGCGGGGCTTGGGGTTGGTTGTGTTCTGTTTTCTGTCATTGGCAACAGTGGGCCTGGGTGACAGTGTTGTTTGTGGTCGTTGCTGGAGGAATGAATGAGTGAGCGATAGAATGAGCCAAAGCCCAGGGAGGGCCCCCGTGCCTTTCTAGTTTCTGCCCCCTGGAACACCCACCAGGCTGCCTTGGGGTGTTTCCTCCCACACCTGCCAGAAGAAGCAGGTGCTGGGGGCGCGCCAGCCCCCTGAGTTCAGTCCTGGGGGCGGGAGCGTCAAAGAAGTTGCCATCAGGAGCTTGGAAGTTGTCTCATCTGGCCCGTACGGTGTCACCTTTTTAATGCCCTGCTTCTGGTTCATGCTGTTAATGTGGCCGTGTATGTCATAGATTCCTGTTCTGTGTGGTGCCCTCCTGTCTACCCCCGTGAGTGGGAGGGCCCTTGGTGACCCTCGTTACGTGCCAGTTGTAATGCAGCCCATTCTCAGGGACAAAGGGATGTTCCTGCTTGTCTCACGCCACTCTAAAAAGTCCTCGAGTTGTTTCCCTGGCCTGATGCGGCTCCGCTGGGTGGCGCTCCCTCCCGTAGACCAGTGGGGGCGCATGCCTAGGTTGCAGCTTCTGTCTCTGATTGGTGTGCATATGACAGGCAGCCAGTCCCTGTTTCTCACTTGCATCAGTGTTTCTCTTTCTAAAAGCAATGAAAACATGTCCTCAGGGGAGGGTAAAATAAATAAGTAAAAAGTGCTCGGGTTTCTTGTAGGGGAAGAGGCTGCCGGAGGTAAATCACAGTGCCTCACGTTGAAAGTAGTAATGGCGGGGAAGTGCGCTCGACACTTTCTTCTGAACTGTGTATACTGTCATCCTGGGGTCGGAACTAAAGCCACTGCTTTTCCTTTGTTGTCTTTCTTTCCCTTTTTTTTTTTTTTGTCAGAACCGTTGACTTGTGCTGTTTCGTGGCAGCCACTGGCCACACACGACTATTTCAACTTGAATCAGTTAAGATCAAGTGCCGAGCTAAAACGTCATTTTCTCAGTGGTACAAGTCACATCTCAAGTATCCAGTTGCTGAGTGGACCATGAGGATATCATGGTTTTATCAGACGGATGGGAGCGTTCACTGAATGCTCGTTCCAGGGAAGGGAGAGAACAGTCTCAGCTCTGAGGAAGACAGAAACTGCACACCAAGTGACTAGATCAGCGAATAAAAATTAAGTACATCAAAAAAACTTACCACACGAAAGTTCATTATCCTGCCATTTTAGAATATGAGGACTAAAGGCAGGATCTAAGCACTTTCCTGGACTAGGAAAAGTCGTAAGAAGGATGTAGAATCAAAATGACATCAAATTTCTTTTTTTCTTTCTTTTTAGATTTTATTTATTTTTTGAGAGGGGGGAAGGGAGGGAGAGAGACATCAGTGTGTGGTTGCTTCTTGCACCCCCCCCACTGGGAACCTGGCCCATAACCCAGGCATGTGTCCTGACTGGGAATCGAACCAGCAACCCTTTGGTTCACAGGCTGGTGCTCAATCCACTGAGCCACACCAGCCAGGACAGAATGACATGAAATTTCTTAGCAGAAACACTGCAGGCTGAAAAACAGCCTGAGCCCAGAAGCCTGAAAATAATTTCCACTCAGAATTTTGAAGTTCTTCCTTTACCAGTTGCAAATTAAAATAGAACAGGATTATTTGTACGGGGTGAGGCAGAAGTAGGTTTACAGTGTTAGTCCATGAAAAACACACTTCAGTCTTGTATTATTATTTACTGATTATTGTAGTTTGCACGTGAACAACTAACTGTAAACCTACTCTGGCCGCACCCTGTATTAAGAAGATTGGTAAAACCAAACTTTTCACACATCACCTCTCAGGAAGCTCCTGCAGAATCTGTCCCACCAAAATGAGAGAGTGGCCCAAGAAAGGGGGCGTTTGGGACCGCAGAAACAGAGACGGAAGGGGGAACCTCAGGACGCTCGAATGGTTTCAGGCTTGTGAGCAGCCCTAAAGCTGACAAGTACAGGGCGGAGCAGAGATGAGAAATGTCAGGGGGAAGCTCTGCTGTGTGTTTATTTGGGCAGAAAGACGTGGAATGGGCAGGTTGTCTGAGAGTTTGATTGTGTGAAAAAGTGGAGTTGAAAGATTGTGGGAAGAGTTACCAAAGAATACAAAGAAAATGACAGAATAAAAATGGAGGCAACTAATAACCCAGGGAAACACAAAAGCCGCGTAGAAAAGGAGTCATAATCATCATAATCACACTGCACTCCTAGCGTCCACTCCACTGCCAGAACAGCGTGGGGAGGGTGTAGGTTTAACCCCGAACAGTGACGCCATTGGAAAGTGGGGGAAGGGGCCTGTAATGAGTTTTAAAAACCGGAAGTCCTCAAACGTATGTGGGAAAATCAAGTCTGTCATACCTCCAGTTGAAGGGGAATATTGTGAGCAGGTTGTTTGCAGATGTGAAAGTGAGGACCAGGGAGCACTGCCAATACTAGAAACACTTCTAAGGTTTGAGAGGGGTTGGTTTGAGAAATAGAACTGGGGGTAGATGGTGCTGAAAAGCTTATAAATAAAAGGAGGAGCCCTAGCTGGTGTGGCTCAGTGGATTGAGTACTGGCCTGTGAACCAAAGTTTGCTGGTTCGATTCCCCATCAGGGCCCATGCCTGGGTTGCAGGCCGGATCCCCAGTGCGGGGCATGCAAACAGCAACCACACATTGATGTTTCTCTCCCTCTTTTTCTCCCTCCCTCCCCCTCTCTCTAAAAATAAATAAATAAAATATTTTTTTAAAAAAAGTAAAAGGGGGAGCCTTTTACCTCACCTGCATTTTACTTTCAAAAACCATGTCCATGCATTACTTGGAAAAGAATGAAATGATTTGGAAGATGAAAGTATGTAGGATATGTATCTCCTGTAAAATTACAGAAATTTCAGTATGGTGAACCTTGGCCATAACTGATATTTGGGCCGGACAGTTCTGTGCTTGGGGGCTGGGAGGGGTCCTGTGTTGCGTAGAGGTTTAGCATTCTTCACACCATCCTGAGAGCTAACGATGTCTGCAGACGTCGCCCAGGGACCCTGGGGCCGAAATCAGTTCCGTTGGGAAACCAAGGATGTAGAGGATTGAAAAGCCGTCATTGAGGGTGTCAGCTCAGACACGTGTTCGGGCCGGGCGGTCCAGGAAATGCCGACGCGTGCCGCAGGCCTGGAAGCTGAGCCAGTGAAGGGGTTCGGGATCTCTGCGCTCCATTGCCCTGCCCCCGCCGCAGTGCCCGGCTCAGCCCCAGGGCTCACTCAGCGCCCAGGAGGACTCAGGAGGGAACTGCAGCTTCCCTCTGTCACGCTCTGTGGTTCTGAAAATATGCTTTAGGTTTTGCTCCTCATTTTCATGGTGGCACAGCTTGAATTCCACCGGGGTGAACATGTGCATCACTGTCACAGTACCGGGGGGAGTTGTGCCCCCTTTGGCCGTACTCCTGTGCCCGGTCCCTGCAGGACAGATAGCCATGCGCCCCGATCTCTGCCCCCCTCCTCGGGCCGTCCTTTTGCGGGTTCTTGGTTCAGCTCTTCGGGAGTGTTTTGCCTTTCATTTTCGAGAGAAGTCAGCAGGAAAATGGTTCCTCGGATTTTGTGATGTGCAGGAAGCTCATCAATAATTTAATACCCTCATTTCATGGCTGAGGAGTCTCTGTCCGGAGAGAGTTTCTTCCAATTAATTAGGAGCAAAGTGAGGCCTGTTTCTCTGCACTTTTTCTCTTCTGAATGCAGTGTTCACACACAGTGAGGCTTTGCACCCCACCGAAGCGTTCCGAGTGTGGTCCATGGGGTGCATGTGAGTCCTTGGAAGCTCAGAGAAAATGAACGAAAAAGAGGCAGAAGGGTCATGCCTCTAATCTTCTCATGAGTGGCCCTTCAGCTCAATTCCTGCTGGACCCGACAGGACCACTCTGGGGGTAGAGGCTCAGCTGAGGCCATGCAGCCCGGAAAGTTCTGGCTCGGGTCTCTGCTGCTGTAGACACTGGGGATGGAACTAGTGAAGTTGCCCAGTGCAGACGGAGCTCCTGCCTCCTGACTGGCCAGCCCTGCTCAGGGTGCCCTGGCTGCTGCTTGGGTGGAACTCCTCAGGTTGCCCAGTACTGGGGAGTCACCTCCCACCCCCGGGAGTGTGCCTTCTACAGGGCCGTGCTGCCCAGGTGGCCCCTTGGTTCTGCAGCCGGACGGGGCAGCCCCACTCTGTCCACCCACCAGCCTTCCAGGGCGTCACCTGACATGGTTAGAAATCTCAGCACCCTCTTCTTGTCCTTATGGGTTGCCTCCAGCCCCACACAAGGTGCGGCCCCTTTCTCTTCCTCCTCACCTGGCTTTATATGCCAGCAGGAGTGCCACCTCCTCCAGGAAGCCCCTCTAGATTTCTTCCACACAGCAAACGTGTGAAGCGGAGACCGTGTGGTTCCTTGCTATCCTGTTTCTGTGTCCTCCTTGCTCCTTGTGAGTCATCTCGTGGCAGTTATTTGCCAGTCTCTTTATGATTTTTGAGAGATTCTGCCAGGGACACCCCACTATTTTGGAGTGCTTCCTCCTTCCCACACAGTTTTTGTCTGTCTCGTTCTTCTCTTGGGGTTCTATCCTCCACTCCGCAGGGCAACTGTGCCCTGAAGGGGACACGTGGCAACGTCTGGGCCCAGTTGTGATGGTCCCAACGGCCGCGTGGGCGGATTGCTACGAGCATCTCGTGGGTGCAGCCCAGGGAGGCCCACAAACACCCAGAGCAACCAAACCTGAGCTCCGTTTCTGTTTTGTGCGGAACCTGCACATACCTGTTTGCACTTTGCGCACTTCAGGCTGGTGGAGAAAAACGCGTCTGCTGTGAGAACAGAATTTTCTCTTATTGAAAGGATGGGATTGGCCCTGCACTCATGGACATGTCACGCAGATGCGTGTGCACAATGTCCGTGGGCTCTGTAAACGGCGTGAGCTGGAGGTCACCGGTGACGGCTGTCCGCCTCCCGACGCGCTCGGAGTTTCAGCTCCCGAGGCGCGCACTCGGGCGGCGTCCGGCCCTGCGAGCGTCTGCACTGACGGGCGTGCCTCACTCTGGGTGTTTTCCATTCGCAGGTGACGGAAGACGGAAACACGGTGTAAACACGCCCCCCGGTAGGAAGACGGGACCGGCCCACGCGTGGTTCTGAGTAAGTGCAGTTGGAGAAGGGGTCTGGTACGGTGTCCTGCGTGTTTTGGCGACCCTGCTCCATGTTCCATGGGTAGACACGAAGTAGTGCCGCAAGAGCTCTGTGCCCTGGAAACAGGGACCTGTCCAGCTGTCTTCTCCCGTGACAGTGTGTACGCTTCCTAGAAAGGGCGGTTTCTCCTGTCTCTCCCATCTGCACTCCAGGTTCCGGCTTGTCCTCAGGAGGCTGACGCGTAGGAAGCAACACAGGCTTCCGATGGGGTCCTTTTGTCTTGGCAGCTGCTGTGTATAATGCGCTCCCGTATTTTTGTCCCAAACTTCCAGAAAAAACCTTTTGTTTTAACTTTTCAATTAAATTTGCAGTCATTTATATTTAGATATTTGGTTTTTTTTGTATTATAAAGGAATTGTAGCATTTATTTTTGAACATAGTATGGTACAAGTTTTATGTAACAAATAATTACAAAACATGAGAACCAGATACAAGGTATTTCAGGTACTGCCCATGTATAATGGGCATCCTTATTTTCTCCTCAAAAATTTGGGCAAAAGTGCTCATTATACACGATAAAATATGGTATGTTTTTGACGTGATTTGATGTGTAATTCATAGGCATCAATTTAGTATAACTTCATTCAATTTACATTAATTAAACTTCTATGAAATTAAATAACTTGTTTTGATAGGGTTTAACTTTATCAAATCATTAACTTCATAAATTATTTAATTTATTGCAAAAATTATACAATCAATAATTATTCATTTAATTTAAATGAATTAATGTATTTGTGTTAAATGTCTATTAAAAAGGGAACTAATTTGTGAGACTTGTGTTTTATGGTCAGTAGTAATTCTGAATTTAATTACTAGTGGAAATTCTGGCATTTCCATAATTACAGAAATTTGCCACCTTGATAAGACACTTGTATGAACAAGCAGCCAATGTTTAATGGAAGCCACAGCATGAAAATAGTCCCCAAAGAAAGGCCTGTCCTTGCAACGGTGTGGCTTTAGTTTAATACCTGTTGAAGTCAGATTTACAGAGGTCTCGTGTGTGTGTGTGTGTGTGTGTGTGTGTGTGTGTGTGTGTGTGAGAGAGAGAGAGAGAGATAAAACTCATAGCACCAACCACTGGGCATCTTTATCGTTTTGAGGTGCACCGTTCAGGGACCCTGGGTACCCGTCTCCAGAACTTCCACGTCTGCCCACGCTACAACTGCGTCCCCACGGTGTAGCTCCCAGCTCCCCTCTCCCGGACCCTGGCCCCCGCCTTCCACGTCCGGTATGAGTGTCGGACTGCCCTTGGGGCCTTACAGGTGCTGTCGTTCCGTGTTTGTCCACCCCGGTCGTCCACGTGGGAGCGCGGACCAGAACCTCCTCCCTGTTCCAGCCTCGGCACGCGTCCGTGGTGTGTGGACAGACCATGGTTCGTCCGTGCCCTCACCCGCTGGCAGGTGGTTGTGAGCTTTACAAAGACACATTGGAGTTGCACGCCGCGTGTGCCTGGCTGGTGACAGCTGTGCCGAGGGAGACGGTGGCTCCAGTGGGCGTGGCTGGGCTCGCGTGGTGTCCCCACGCAAATTGCAGCGCTTCCCACGGAGAGCGCAGCGGGAGAAACAGGGAAAGGAGAGCGGCCGTTTCCAGGGCGGCTCCTTGGGCACCCGCTTCCCGCGGCGTCTCCCGCAGCGAGGTCTCTGCCCACCCCTGTCCCCTCCTTCGCCTTCGGCCACAAACCCCTCTGACGGGTCCACAGGTCAGCACCGTATCTGTGCTCGAGTGTGCTTTCCTTATTCCCCCTCCCGGGACTGGCTTCTCTCGCCTGCGTGGATGTCTGAGCCCCTTGGCAGTCAGCGCCAATACCGTCTTATGTTGATGGGAAGGGGCTCTCCATGGCCCTGAAATGTGAGTTGGATCCACGCAAAAGTCAGTGCTGGGGTCTGATGTTGTTCTGGCGTGTGGTGGTGGTGTCGTGGACGTTGGTAGCAGCAGCAGCATCATCGTTGCTGGTGCTGAACTGAATCCTGAACCAACGTCCGTGACTCCCCGGGGCGTCTCTCCAAGCCTGACGCCTTTGGGACTTGACTTGGCAGAAGGCTCCGAATGCCTTTCTCGGACACGCTGAGAAGCTTTGGGAAGCGCAACGTAGAGCGGGTGTGGGTTTGCCTGTCCACGGTGTGGCGGAGAAGGGGAGTCTGTTGGGTGCCGCCTGCGGAGCCCGGGCGTGTGTGGTGTGGTGTGGCGGGTGGCCGCCGCGCCGGTCTGGGTCGCTTTGGGATGCGGGGGTGGAATGCGCTGGGGGCAGACCTGGAAGGCGAACTTTGCTCATCGAGACCGTTCAAACCCCGTTACGGAATGTTTCTTCTCCGTGGTACTTTCAAGCCCCTCAAACCACACAGCTGCCTCACTATTTATGTCCCACTGATGAAGACTTTGCTGTCCCCTCTCTGCTGTGTGACCCGAAGTAAACCTTCCGGGGTCGGGCCAGTCCTTGCAGAAAGAAGACTACCTGGCACATATGTGGGGCTACGTTGAATCTTTCTGTTGCTGCTTAATTTAAGGATGACGATCATCTTTATCGTTTCTTTTCCAATTAATTACACATCGGGTGCTTTTATTCTAGACCGGCCTGCAGGAGGCGCTGCGTTCAGCCGTAGGGTGTTTACTGACCTTTGCTGTTTTTCACATGTACTTCAAAGGCATTTTTCTTTGCGACAGTGTTGGCTTTGCAAAATAGATATTCCTCCCCGACGGCCTATTTTCGCTGCAAATGTCGTGTCTGCGTCTGAGCTCCTTTCACGGTGTTTACTTATGAAGGATATTGTCATTTTGCACGCTGGAACCATTTCTGTCTGTCAGCGGACGTAGGCAGAATATTAATCTTGTATACAATTCAGATCAGCAGGGAGCAGATGGGTTGAAGACACTCGAAAAGCTTGCAACGCTGCAGCGGTGGTGAGTTGTTGGACTCTAAATAAAGAAAGGCTGGCCCTGGACGGTGTAGCTCAGTGGATTGAACGCCTCCCTCTGAACCAAAGGGTCGCCGGTTCGATTCCCAGTCAGGTCACGTGCCTGGGTGTGTGCGAGAGGCAACCACACACTGATGTGGTTTTCCCTCCCTTCCTCTCTCTAAAATAAATATATAATCTTTAAAAAAAAAAAGAAAGAAATTGCATGCAGTGCCTTGTAAGGGTGGAGAGATTAGCTACAAGATGCATTGTGTCTTCCTTGTGTGGTGTGGACTGCACGCTCAGACTGTGAGACGGGGCCCCTGTGAGTCAAGAATGAGAGCTGAGATGCGTTAGGAGGCTGGGCCTGGGCAAGCTCTGCAGGTGCCCAGCGGCGGAAGCAAGACCTCAGGTCTGCTTAGTCTGGAGGGATTGAGGCACGTCCGCCCCCAGGGCCCTGTGGCAGCAGGTGGGAGTGCAGGAGAGGCCCAGCAGACAGGGCAGGATCTCGTACCTGCAGAACGTGGGGAGGGCATCCGGCCATGCCGCTGTGTTGAAAGGGTGGCAAAGTGGATGCGTTCAGGAACCACGCCTTGGACTTGAGCGGGGGGTCCAAGCTCAGTGCACGGGAATGTGTGTGCCTGCAGCGAGGACCCCGAAGGTTGGGTTGGCGGGGGGGGGCCGTCCCAGGACTCGGCAGAAGAGACGGCATGTCGGATCATGGGATGGTGTTCTCAACCCGGAGCGCTGGACCTGCGCCCGCTTCCTGGCCCTCAGCACCCCCAAACCAAAATGCTTGAGTTGGAGGTGGTCCCCCAAACCAAAGTGTTTCCGCTGAAGGCGGTTCCCGCACTTCCCAGCCCCTAGGCCCCTCCAAAGCAAAGCACTACAGTTGGAGGTAGTCTCCCCACTTCCTAGCCCCCAAGTCTGTCCCCAAACCAGTCGCCCTGATGCCGAGAAGTACAAGCCATGGGCATCCTGTAATTAGTCCCACGCACCTGTCTGAGGGGGACATCGAGATTTGGCCACACTGGCCAGCGCAGAAGGGACCCCCAGAGTGGGCGGCTTCCCTGGAGCCCCGTGGGGGTGCCAGGTGCAAGGCAATGCTTCAGGGGAGCAGGCAGTGGGTGTCCGGCGCTCCGGCGCAGACGGGTCGCCGTGGCCAGACACAGGGGCAGCTTCTGCAGACTGATTGAAGCATGGAATTGAATCGGCTGCTGCTGTTAGGGAGACTGGATCTTCCCCGGGTCAGGGTGCCCGTATAGCTGGCAAAACGGGTGGTGCGGACGATGCCAGGAAAATGACGCCGCCCCGCCTGGTTTTTAATCTGTTGGCAAAAACTGTGGATTTGAGTAGGGCAGATGTGGCTGCCACTTAGTGAGACAGTCTTGTCCCAGGAGCAAAGTGGAAATCGTTCCCCAAAATAAGCTTCCTGGCAAACCCAAGGCATTCATGGGGATTTCAGATCTTAATGTAAAATTCCTTGAAGCAAAGACATTTTGTTTATTGGGTTTGTTTGTTTTTTTTCTGCCCCTAAATATTTGTGAATGTGTGAATGACCCTGGAAAATAAAACCACAGGGAGGCGGAGGGAGGTGTCCGGTAAATGCCTTTTCAGCAGAGAGCTGGAGCAGCTTGGCACAGCGCACCCTATCTTCACACAAGAAGCGGTAACAGATGTGAACTTCACAACGTTGGGCTCCGGCATCCTCCCGCTGGGAGGAAGTCCTCTCTGGCCCGCGCTGGTGTCGAATTGGGTGGGGGGGCAGCACTGAGCACACCACCCGGAGGAGTTCGATGTTTCCTGTCCCGGGGGCTGGCCGACGCGTCGTTCACATCGGTACTTACGGATAGAACTGGACGTGGGAACCAGACTGATGAGCCTGGCTGCCCTGATGCCGACCCTGAGGTTGGAAGGGAAGTAACTAAAAGCGGGCTCGTGCGTCCCCGCGAGGCCAGGGAGGACCGGTGACCATGGAGGCACTCTTGTCTTGGTCTTCACTCTGAATCCAGTGGGCTGGATGCCGGGTCCTCACGCTCCGCTCCTGGGGCACTGCTGTGCTTTCTCTGGTCCCGCTGCGAGGCAGAGCTGCACGCGGCGTGGGAGACCAGGGAATGGTTGGGTGGGAGCGCTGTTTTGGAGTCGCGCTCTCTGAGCATGCAGGCTGGGCATTCCTGCCTGGTCGCTCCGCTCCTCTGCCCTCCCCAGGCAACACCCCGGGGTGGGGGGACACCGAGAGCCAGTGTCTCGTGCCTGGCGGGAGCGAGGGCAGAAAGAAGTGGTGCCAGCCGTCTCGAGGCCCTGGACATGGCCGCACAGATGGGTTAGCAGGACAGAGTCCCCTCTCTCGCGAGGCCTTACGTCATAGTTACTCAGAAAGCGTTTCTTTGTCACTGTCCTTCGAGGTCATCCGAGGGAGGCCGGTAAAACTTGCGGGCTTATATGTCTGTCCATCTTTTCTCTTTATCCTCCCCCAACGACGTTTTTTAATAGCTCTTTTTTTTTTTTTTTTAAGAGACAGAGATAGACACACAAACATCAAAGTGACAGAGGAGCATTGATTGGCCGCCTTCTTGTACATGCCCCAACTGGGGATCGAACCCACAAGCTGGGTATGTGCCCTGACTGGGAACTGAACCTGCGGCCTTTTGGTCTGTGGGACGGCACTCCAACCCAGTGAGCCACGCCAGGCAGGGCTGCGCATTGTTTTCCTAGGGTCCAGCATGCAATAACTGATTGGTCTGACCATTTCTTGTCCACCAGGTTGAGTCAAAAGCAGGCAAAGTTCCCATTTTGCCCCAGAAAATTCCAGGGATTAGGCTCACCAGTGAGGAGCTGACGAGGTATTCCTGCCCACCCCACCCCACCCCCACACCACCCCACCCCCGGCAATGTCTAAATACAGGGTCTGGCACAAATAATGCCCTTTCATTATTAGAAAATCAGGAGTATGTGATTCTGTAACATGACACTGTCACAGTCAAGCACACCCTATGGCATTTTAGGTGAAACGTTCAAATTAAAACTATAAGTTACGGCACCCATATGAGTACCCTGCCAAGCACACTCAAGCAGGCGTTACTTCTGCCAGACCCTGTATTTAAATATTTCAATGACCAGATGAAGCATTTACATTGGTTCCTGGGTGATTTGCTCCCTGCTGGCTCTGCAGGTTGTTGCCAGGCCAATGGTAGGAGTGCAGAGAATCAGCTGGAGGGATGCAAAGCCCCGCCCCTTCCACCAGGGAGGAGGGCCCTGGGCTTCCTCCTGCAGGGTGTTGATGGATTCGTGGGCGGTGACAGCTGAGCCAGTACTGGATGATGAAGGGGAGGTTTCTGCAGTTCAGAAGCAGACGTGCTTGCTGGCTGACAGTGTGACTTCCAAGGACATGTCTGGGGAATGGGCCTCCTGGTGCAGCCGGGACTAGGGACAGTGCCCAGGGTAGTCAGGGCTGGCATGGAGCGTGGGCCGCGCACCAGCCAGCTCATTCTTTCATGAGTAAAATCGGGTCACTTGGTCACCTGAACACCAGCGGTGATTTTACTTTCCTTATCTACACTCTTTGGAATAGGAGCATGAAATGAAACTTTGCATGAGACAAAGGCCTTTTGATTTGGAGCTTTTGGTTTGTTTGCTTCTGAATTTTTGGAAGAGCTTCTTGGAGCCAAACTGACGATGTATGCCACGGAGCAAGATCGCAAATGCTCCAGAGAATAGCTAGCGGTCTTGTAGCTTCTTTTACGGACAGTTGTGTTTCTCCCTTGTTCATGCCCTGAAACGTCTTTCAGTTTTCTCATTTGTTGACGTTTCCGTGGTGATTGCTGAGTCCTGTTTCTTTTTTTTTTTTTTTTTTTTTTTTAAGATTTTATTTATTTATTTTCAGAGAGAGGAGAAGGGAGGGGAGAAAGAGCAATGTATGGTTGCCTCTCACATGGCCCTCACTGGGGACCTGGCCCGCAACCCAGGCATGTGACCCGACTGGGAATCGTACCGGGACCCTCTGGTTCCCAGCCCGCGCTCAATCCACTGAGCTACACCAGCCGGGGCTGAGTCCTGTTTCTGCTTCTTCCTGCACAGTTTGATGTCTGTGACTCCCGCCTGCCTTCCTTCATTTCCACGGGTCCACCGTGCACCTGCCCGAGCTGTGGACCGCCTTCCCACTGCTTACTGCTGGCATTTGAAGGCAGCAGCGTCACCTCATGCCTAGCGTAGCCGTCACTTTTCATTTGAGGGACTTGGGCCCACGTCCGTTGTGGCAGGTAGAGAAATCCTCACCCTGGGCTCCTTATTTCTGTCGCAGGTCACAGAGACGACCGAGGAATTACGGCCGTGTCCGCGTGCACTCACGCATCCATCTCTGTTTTAAAGCATTGTGGTAAAGCATACATAATACATAATATATAATACATAATATTACTGTAGCCGTGTGGACACGTACAGTCCAGTGGCATTAGGTACGCGGACAGCGTTGTGAAACCAACTGTCCTATACCGAAAACTTTTTGTCATCACCCCTGAAACATTGCACCCAATAAAACAAGAAGTTTTTTCCACGTCCCCTCGCTTAGCTCCTTATAATCTCTGTTCCCCTCTCTGTCTCTGTGAATGTGCCTGTTCGAGGTGCTGAGAATTGAGCCTCAAGGCATCTTCGCGGTGTCTCTGAGGTACGAGCTTCAAGCAAAATGATGTTTTGAGACCCCCGTCCTTGTCGGTAGGGGGCTGACAGAGTCGAGGGTGGTTTTACACCGTTTCCTCACCCATCAGATTTAGGAGACAACAGATCTTTCCCTAGAATCACTTCGTCATCCTTTCTGGCTTATTTTGTTTTCCTGTCATGGAATACTTGCGCAGTCCAGCACCCTTCCAGCCTTGTCCTCCTTCCCCCGTGCCTCCAAATGCCCTAATCTGCAGTTCATCCTCAGCCATAGCCCAGGGATCTGCGGCGGCCGGTCTTGCATTTCAGTCTCAGCTACTGGAATGGACACGTCATGGTTTCAAAGGTTACCCAGCAAAGTCATAGTCAAGTGCAGGAAGTCTCCCAGTGCTAGAGTATCTAGCCCGGGAGGGGGAACCGCCCACTTGGCTAACTCTGTCCCCTCAGAGATGAGTTCCCGCCCACCTTTGTGGGGACGCAGCTGGGCTCACCTTGTCCTAAGTTTATAGGAAGGAGGTTTAGCATGAGAATCACTTTAGCAGTCTGGAGCAAGGCGAGGTGGCTTTGGAGGGTCACAGTGGGGACGTGTGCAGGTGGGAAAGCCACCCCCAGACGGTGAGGTGGCCCCCCCTCCTTCCCCACCCTGTCAGACACACCCGCAGCTTCTCCTGATGGGACACTGTCAAGTCCACAGCTTGCCCAAGGCCGCGGCAGCTGGGCACTGGTCCAGCCACCTGGCCGATGATCGGGTTACATCACCCCAGCGAGCACCGATCCATCCGCTTTGGTGACAGCTTGGTGGCTGGCCGCCCCGCTGATGAGAAGGCCCCCATCAGTTCCCATTGGAAATGTAAACACCTGTCCCAATGTTAATCTCGTTTCAGAGGGTGCGGCTAATAAATAATTCCCTGCGGGGAGGTGCCGATTGCGTGGCCCTCAGAAGGGCGTGTGAGGTATCCTGGCTGTCATGCCGTGCTGGCTTTTAGGAGAACATGGCAGGCGCTGATGGAAGCGAGTCTGTAGCTGGGACGAGCATCCCTGGCTCAGTTCAAGGTTGGACCAGGCTCGATGCTCGGAGCTGGGAAGTGGAGGCTGTTTTTTTATAAACTGAAGTTTGTTTGGTGTGCTCGTCCCACCTGGAGTTTTGGAGTTTTGGAGTTTTGGGTCATTTTCTTTTTTTTTTTTTAAGATTTATTTATTTATTTATTTTTAGAGAGAGGGGAAGGGAGGGAGACAGAGAGGGAGAGAAACAGCAATGTGTGGTTGCCTCTCACATGGCCCTCACTGGGGACCTGGCCTGCAACCCAGGCGTGTGCCCCGACTGGGAATCGAACCGGGACCCTCTGGTTCCCAGCCCGTGCTCAATCCACTGAGCTACACCACCCAGGGCTCGTTTTAATTTTCCGGTTGCTTACATGAAGTCATTCCCCTGAACTTCAGGAGTGCTGCAAACTCAGATGGTCAGAAAGCTGGCCCCTGTGGGGTTTGTCCTCTCTAATCAGTGGGAAAGTTCGCCATGCACCAGGTAAAATTATTTTGTAGATGCAGTCGGGAGGGGACCGGCTGCCCAGCCCACAAAGGGAACGGACGTGCATTAGCCACCGTGGGAGAATGTCACAGGCAAATGTTTGGCTCCGTGCATGAACAGTAGACTCGAGTGTTTTCAGAGACTTGAAAATGTTACCGTAAAGGCGGCTACAATGTAGCTTCCTGTCTCACATGCTCACGGCGAGTATGGAAGATAACAAGTGTCTATCATTACTTGTTACGCACGCCAACCCTGAGCAAAATGATCAGGGACGCTTTGGCATTTCTCGGTGCGGGCCGCGTCTGGGACACTTGCGGGTGTGACAGCTGAGTGTGAGGGTGTCCCTGTCCCCTAGTGGGTGGAGGCCAGGGATGCTGCTGAATGTCCTGCAGTGCAGAGGGTGGTCCCACTAGAAAGCATGGCGTACGCAGTGCCTGCCGGGAGCACATTGCTCCCTCCACTGTGACAACCCGAAATAAGTCCAGACATTGCCTCACGCTCTTGGGGGGGGGCGGACTCGCCCCCATTGGGGCCCATCACTCTAACCCCTGAACTTCTGACATCATTGTCTTCATGGCCTCTGGAGCTCAGGGACGTAAAGGGGCCCCCGTGAGCTGGCAGGGCCAGAAGGAGAGCCTCAAGATCTCGTGCCTCGGGGTTGCAACCACTCTCCCGGCACCTGAGTCGCGTCATGGTCTCTGCGATTTGGCGTGGCCTGTCTGGGTGGCGTGACTTCTATGTTATTTTAGATGCTGCTTCCACACTGGAGACTGGTGGATGTGTGAAGGCTGTTTGCACGAGGTGTGTGGACGAATGGGAAGGCTTCGGAGATCTTTCCCAATCTGAGTCCAGGTACAAACTGAGTCATTTCCCAGGTGCGCACAATGGTCTGTCAGCCGCTCCGTGTCCCCCCGAGCCTGTGTCTCCTCCCACTGAGGCACCGTGAGGCTCAGGGGTGCAGCCCCAGCAGACAGAACTGATGGAATCATGAGCTGCCCTTCCGTGCGGTTCCCCGCAAGCCTTCGGGGGAAGCCGTGGGAACAAGCTGGAGGACGCTGCAACCTGTGGAGTGTGGTTTCCTGGAGCACGGACTGTAGCTGCAGTGCCCACTCAGGAATAACGGCGGGCGGGCTCTCAGTGCGTGGCGTTGGTCCCTGAGTCTGTGTAAGGAAAAAGGCATCGCCGAGACAGTTGGTCAGGAGGAGACCTGAGACCTAGGTGGATGGCAGATTCGGGGGGAGACAGGCTGGGAGTGCAGACCCTCCCAGATAGGAAGGGCGGAGCTGCGTCTCCAAAGCCTTGGGTTGTCTGCAGAGTGAGCGCTGTATTTCCGAACATCGCCTGAGCTGCTGCTGAGGCCTGTCTCGTCTCTGCCGCTGACATTCACAGTGACGCTGCAGAATCCGCCTTTTGTTTGCTTTATGATGTTCCGTGAACATTTTTCCTCCAAAGATGTTACTTCAGAACAACAGTGAGTGTTTACTCTTGCACGGTCCTGCACCCCGGCACGTACTCAGCCACCTGCTGCCGTCTCTCTGTCCGGAAGGCCAGGAGTCACGGACGGGCTGCCTGTTTTAGAAAGGAAAAGAGAGAGAGAGATAAAAAGGAGAAAGAAAAGAAAAGAAAAAAGACAAAACCAAAGCACGGTATGTCCAAAATCTATGGAGAGGAGGTTTTCCTCAAGCCGTCCTGAAATTCAGCGTGTCCTTGCAGAGTTGTGGGGCGGGGCCGACCTTGGCCTCGCCTGGCTCCCAGTGCAGCCAGCCCAGGACGGGGATGGGGCGGGGGGGCAGCCTTAGTCCTGTGTCTAAACAGCGTCTGCCGTCATGGACGTTGTCAAATCTCACCACAGATTCAGCTTTATCAATTAAGGAGTCTGTGTCCCGCCAAATAAGTTGGCGTCCCAACCCGCAACACCTCAGGACGGGACTTTATTGGGAGGTGAAGGGTTTGCACAGGGAGTCAAGTTCGTGAGCTCATCCAGCGAGACAGCTGTCCTTGCGTACATGGGTAGCCTGGGAAATGGGTACACTGGGCCCTTCGTGGAGTAGAGTCCGTTACATGCATCCAGCACGTGGTGGGGGGGCGTCCCCTCAGTGTATGGAGGAGGAATGTTGCAATGCAGTTCACGTGATTCCTTCTACACAGACCTGGTCTCCAAAGACGGTCCCACGGGGAGGTCCTGGGGGTTAGGACTGGGGCGTGTCTTATGGCGGGGAGAGCACACGGTTCAACCCATCGCGCCGTGAATGAGAGAGGAGGTTGCGTTTCTCATCCTCGGCAGTACCCGGCCTGGTTAGCACAGCCGCCCAGCAGCCGTTGGGGCAGGCGGGTCTCGCTCAGTGGGCTGGTCGTTCCAAAGAAGAGGGGGGCCCTGAGACGGAAGAGCAGGTGGATGGAGCCCCTGGTCCGGGGCGCTGGACCCCGAGGCTGCCTGCCTGCCTGTGCAGAGTTCGCCACGTGACTTTCGGAAGCGTCCCCTCGGAAATCTCTAGTCTTGCCCTTCCCTTCCCTCCTTGTGTACAAACCTCTGAGCAAAGGATTCGGGGACTTGTTTGTGACCCAGAATTGGTTTCTGGAGCTCGGGCTCCCGAAAGCTCAAAAGGATGATTACCTAGGAATATCTTACGCATTTGGGCCCTAGATAAGAATACGTGAGCGACGTGCAAAGTCTCGATGGGAAAGTAAAATACACCGTCTGTGGGAATGCCGGGACGTGGCTTTCTTTTGTTTTCTTGGTACCCTTCGGATGATGCCGAGCAGTAACACCGAGCTGCTGTGGATGGCCAGGCCGCGCTTAGACTTTCCATGGATATGTGGAAGGAGCAGGTGCAGCGAAACATGGCACGAGGGTGTCGGTAGGCAGACAGACACCTCCGTCACGGGACTGGCCATGTCTGCACCCCGGGTGACGTGCGTGGTGGCGGGGAAGCACAGACCACGGATGGATAAGTACCCGGGGATTCCTGTGGCCAGGCCGACGTAAACCTCCAAGTACTGTGCTGTATGCCTCAGGCAGGCAGCCTTCCCGTACAGCTGCCAGCTAGACCGGAGTGCACGCACCGTGGGTTCCCCCCCGCCGCCCCGCTCCAGTGGGGCTCCCCGATAGGAACGGGAGGGCCAAGGCCCCTCAGGCCCCCAGGCAGGCCGTGGTGGTGGCGGGGCACTGACCGTCTGCTTCCTGGCCAGCCTCTCGTTGGCTCAGAAGCGCTTTGGTCTTGAGGACGGTGGAGGATGCCAGGCGTCTCTCTCCACTACCTTGGGCAAGAGGAGAAATGCCAGTTCGGAGACGATATACGGACCTAGCGGCGGGAAGGGGCATGCTTTAAGTAAAGATTGTGAATGTCGGGCCTCTCCGGGGCGTCCCTGAAACGTGTTTTAGGGGGCATGGGGATCTTCGTGAAATGAAGGGGTGCTGCTCTGGGGACTGTGGATCCTGTCCGAGCCCCCGGAAGCGCAGGGCAGAGCAGGTGAGCAGGGAGAGGGAGCCCGTGGAGTCTGATGCCTGCTGACGCCTTCAACTCCCGTCCGGGACGGGAGGTCGATGCTTGGCACGCCTGCGCCTCTTTCCGTTGGATCGGTAAAGCTCACTAGGGCTTCGCTGGCTTTTATCAGCTTGTGACGGAAGCCACGCAGGGCCTCGCGCCCGGGGAAAGTGCCGGAGAGCGGGTCGTTCCTGTGTACAGGAGCAAAGCTCACCTGTCCGCCTGGTGATGTGGGTGCGCATGGGTGACCCCAGCTGGCTCGTCGGAAATACTGGTGTGCAAACGCGTAAGCATGCCTGCGTTGAGCCTCAGCGCCCGCA
Organism: Micronycteris hirsuta; assembly: GCA_004026765.1. Lineage (NCBI taxonomy): Eukaryota > Metazoa > Chordata > Mammalia > Chiroptera > Phyllostomidae > Micronycteris > Micronycteris hirsuta. The sequence goes on along the minus strand of PVJI01012285.1, from coordinate 13,190 downwards.
AAGCTGTGCGTCTCGTGGGACGGGCTATGTTACAGCAGTCTTCCTGGGGCAGCCAGCATTTGGTGCTGAGTACCTTCCAGGTGTTGGGCGCCGTGCCGGGCACGGAGCGGTACTGATAAGGGAAACTTGGGTTTTTGTATAACCTGAGCACGGCCAGAGCCTTCCGCACTGTGGGAGCCGAGAGGAGGGTGTGAGTCTGCCCTAGGGGTGAAGGACGCCGAAGGACAGGACTGGGCCCTAGAAGGACAAGTGGGATTTGATCAGAGGAGAAGGTGGAGGATCTCCTTGGCAGGGGAACAAGCAGGCCAGGGCACGGGGACCTAATGACGTAGACACAGGGGACCACCAGAGGTTTGCTGAGTGGAGAATGTCAGAAGTTGTTACCTTTGGTGGCGTAAACTCGGGGTCTTGGGGGACGGCAAATGAGGGACAGACTGTGGTAGGAGTCTTGTGGGGGTGCTCAGAGTCTGGAGAGTGGGGACACCTGGGTCAGACACCTGGCTGTGTGCGGAGCCTCTGGATGTTCCCGTGGCCGTGGGGAATTGGAACCCACCCACCCCTCTCCTTCGGCATTGTTCCTGGACGTGCTGCTCCGGCTAATCCCTGCTCCTGGCTGACTTGGACGTGAGTCACAGGATCTGGAAGTTGCAAAAGCCAGCTCAGGTCCTGATTAAATCTGGAAACAATGGCCATCGGTCCGTGTGGCCTTGGCACTCTTGGGGCCCAGTACACGGGACGCTGCGGTACGTTAAGCAAGCGCCCTTGCAGATAAACAGCCTGTTTCTCTAAGAATCCTAGGAACTACCTTCAAAAGCTAGAGACTGTGACCTTCACATGTTTCAGCTCCAAGACACTGGCTGACCTGCTGCTGCGGAGCCAGAATGACGCACAGCAAACCGTCGCTTGCCTCATCGGAGGGGACTATGCCCGTCGGCACGTAGGGAACTGTGATAACCTCTCCCTGGGTCTCTCTGTTCTGTCCCCCCTCCTTCCTCGTAAAGCCTCTGCTGCCATGGAGACGGGACGTGGGCTTGGGGACGTGACAATGAACTCCTTTCCTTCCCATCAGCCCCTGGCTCGCGGAGCGGCGGCCAGCCGGGCCCGCGTGTGCTGACCTTCAGGAAGGGGGTGTGAGTGAGGGCTGGGACCCCCCTCTGCCATGCTCAGAGCGCCCCTCTTGCACCGCCTGCCCGCGGCCGGTGGAGCGGGGAGGTGCCAGGGCTCAGGCGGGCAGGGGGAGCCCCCAGTGAACGCCAGGTTGGATCTGTAGCGCCAGCCGTGGACGGCGTGCTGGCGTTAGGCAGAAATAGTGCACAGGTCCCCGGGAAGTCGAACACAGAACCACCAGACGAGGCCCCTTTTCTTCTTTTCCGTTTGATCTGAGGCAAATGGTGGGGGCAGTTCTCACGGACAGGACAAGCTACAGCAGCTCCCGTCACCGCTGAAGCTCAGCTCAGGTCGGGCCTGGAAGGCGGACGGGCGGTCATCCCTCTGCTCTGGCCGTCTGCACCTTCCTTTTCCGTGGACGAAGTGCGTGCCTTGGGCGCTCAGTGGCTCTCGGGACGCCGCCGAGTCATTATCAGCAAGTCCTTTGCTCTCCATCTGAGAAGTCCTGGTCGCCGCTCGGTCAGGAAGCAGCGGCAGCGACTCCTGGGTGCTTTGACGTGGAGCGCCCGTGTATTTTTAGGTGGTAATTGATTAATTAGATAAAGTGAGGCCGTGCTTTCTTTCCCACCAAGGGGATGCCAAGGACTGGGTAGCGTTGACTACACTTCCCGATTTATTTATTTTTTTCCTCGTGGGCAAACTCAGTGAATGTCAGTGTGTCCAGTTCTACCAAATCAATGATCACAGACTGTTTCCCCCCCTTTTCTACATGCCAGGAAAGTCTGCAGGCGTTTTTTCAGCCGCGCATTTTCTGATCCCTGGTCCTGGCTGACTTGGACGTGAGTCACAGGATCTGGAAGTTGTAAAAGCCAGCTCAGGTCCTGATTAAATCTGGAAACGATGGCCATCGGTCCGTGTGGCCTCGGCATTCTTGGGGCCCAGTACTCGGGACGCTGCGGTACATTAAGCAAGCACCCGACAGAACTCGGAGTTACGGAAAGGTCCCTTTGCGTTTCAGACGTGCTACACGGTGTTTCGGCGCCAACGTGGATTTGAGCCGCTTCCTGCCCTTCTCAATAAGCCTACCTTTCTCTTTTCAAGGTTTCATTTATTTTCAGAGAGAGGCAAAGGGAGGGGGACGGAGGGAGAGAAACTGTGTGGGAGAAACATCGGTCCGTTCCCCCCCATACATGCCCTGACTGATGGAATGCGGCCCAACACAAAATGGTCAATTGACTTGCAACATTGTGACATGTTTTTGTGATGAGATGTCACAATGTGTTTAATGTGGGGCCCAAGACAACTCTTCTTCTCCCGGTGTGGCCCAGAGACGCCACAGGGCTGGACGCCCCTCCCATTGCGGGAGGGCTGTCTCCCCCTCTGCTGGGCGTGCGGCCCATCCCTCCGAGCTCTGCCTCAGGACTCCGCTCCTCTTGCCTTCGGGCCGCCAACTCCGCGGGGACTTCGTCTGGCTGAATTCCACCTGTCATGACCCCGTTTGCAGACCAGGTCCCAGGCAGAGGTGCTGGGGGTTAGGGACGTCGCCGTGGCTGTTTTTTGGGGACACAGTTCAATCCCTCATAGTGGTCCTTCCCTGCAGCATCCCACCCTACCCTCCTCAGTCCCCCTCCCTCCCCAGTATACCCCCAGGGGGCTACCCGCCATGCACACACATTTTCCTGGCCGTTACACATTTTTACTGGGCGGCTAAGCAAATGCCCACAATCTGTATATAAATACACCACGGCTCCCGAGACAGCCTTCCGTAAAAGGGCAGTGACCTTGGGGTTCGTTCTCTCTCTCTCTCTCTCTCTCTCAGGGGCGGAGGTGGCTTTCAAAGGTAAACTGGGAAAGCAGGATGTCCTGCCACGGAGTTCACCCCTTGCAGACAGACGTGGCTTCCTGGAGGAGCGTCTTCCAGGAGGACGACTATCCATCCCAATGTCGGCCCCCAACAAGATCGGCTTCAGCATTAGACCCGAGTCAGAGCGGGCCCGCGTGCATGTGGTCCCTGAGCTCGGCACGGTGCCCCCTACTTGGGGAGCCAAACCCAAACTGGACTTGCGCTTTGGAGGATAGAAACTCTAAACCCTGTTCCGTGAGGTCGTATAAGTAGTTTGTAGCCACAGAGGGGCTCCCCCCACCCCCATACCCCTTTTCCCTGGGGGTGGAAAATAGAGACCCCCTTCTCGCATCCTTAGGTCACATATTTGCTGAAATAAATCACGTTCAGATTTACCTCCTCGTAAGTCAACAGCCTGAAGCAGGAACTTTCTTCTAATCTAATTAAAAAAAAAAAACCAAAAAAACACGTCCCGAACCATTTGGACAGGGAGATGTTTCGCCGAGGGGAGCGCGTTATTTGCTGAGGGCTTGGGGGAAGGGATACCAGTCCGTCTGGTTTCTGAAGCTGCAGAGGCTGGGAGGTAAATGATTTACCTGCTGGGCCCAGGGTGTACCGAAATAGACCTGTGTCACCGTGACCAGACAGATCCATCTAGTTTGCTGGTTCTTTGTTTGCCAGCTTGCTTCAGAAAGGCTGCAACTTGAAAGAATGGGGGTGGGGGAGGGGTGTCTCTCTCTCTCTCTGTCTCCAGGCTGCCAAGCCTAATGATTTCTGACTGGTTGAAGGTTTGCAGCCAGACAAACTCATTACGGGTGGTTTTGTTACAGTAACAGCTGCCGAGCCAGATGGGGCCGGTTTGTTTTTCTGTGTGTGCAGGTTTCCTACGCAGGGCAGGGAGCAACCGCCCAGCTCTCAGGTCCCGCCGCCCTGCGCCGGTTTCTCCCGGTCCCAGTTTAAGCCGCCTTGCAGGATGCTGGAGACCCGGAGGTGCTGAGTTCGTCAGAAGCACTGGGCGGGTTGGGGACTCCTTACAGAGGGCACGTATGTTGTATTAAATTGGATTTGCCATATTTTAGACTTCCTGCCATTTCGTCCATTTTACCGAGGAAAATCCTCTTTCTGTCCCAGAACTGCCCGTGCAGGACACTCCGTGGTATTTTGTCAGTGTGTCTCCATGTTTCCTCTGGGCTGGCCTGGCGTCTCAGCTGCTCAGTGCGCTTCCTGACCCTGAGTGTGTGAAGGAATCCTGGTTATGGGTTTGTAGATGGTCCCTCACTTTGGGGCTGAGGTTTCGACATGGTTGGCCAGGGGTAGTAGCGTCTGGGGACAAAACCCCCCGGAGGTCCAGCGCGCTCCGACCACACCACCTGTCAGGGCACGGACTGCCCACCTGACTTCCCTCCGGCGAGGTGACGTGCCTCGCTCGCTGCTTTTATTTTAAGGTCAAGTGTATCGGTGCAGGTGGACTGACCGAGAGCCTTTTCTGGGAAGGTGGATGCAGTCATGCTAGCCCAGGCTCAGCCCTCCTGAGGTGCCGAACCCACGGTGCACCCTCCACAGTTCCCAGGGTTGGTTTCAGGGACGTGGCGTGGCAGTTGGCACAAGGGGGCAAAGCCACCTTAGGGCACAGTTCCCAAGTGTAAGAAGATAAGCAGGTCTGGGACCCGTTGACCCCTGGGGGCAGGGGGGGCGGTTTGCAGAATGTAGGGAACCAGAGGAAGCGGATGAAGCAGAAAAGCCCCAGGCCTGCAGGGAGGGGAGGCAGAGCCAAGCCTGGTGGCAGCTGTCAGGCGGTCTCCAGAACAGACAGTCTTGGTTAATTCCACGAGAAGGTCAAGTGCAGGCCTTGGGCAGAGATCGCCCCCTCTCCACAGTGTTAGAAGCAGCAAATTTCGCAGCAGGGCGGGCCGTGTAAGGCCGCCATCATGGGCACGCTTGGAAAACGAGGAAGTCGCTCAGTAGCTTTCCTCTTTATGGTATCAACACTCACCAGATGAGGGATGAGCGATGATTCTGTGCTGGCCAGGGTTTCCGTAACTCCCTCCTGATTTTAACCAGCATGTGCCGTGAGCCATTTGAAAAAGCGGAAGTAAGCCCGAGAACACGGTAGCACCCCTAACGCCAGCCATGGAGGCGCCATGGAGGGTTTTGAAGTATGTTTTGCTGTGTGTGTCTGCATGTATGTGCGTGTAGCATGTTCAGCTTTGTAACAGGCATGTCCCCATCTGGTGTCGTCATCCGCCAGCGTGTATGGCGTGCGTCTTCGTGCGTCTGTTCCGGCACGTGCATCGCACGCTGTTGGAGGCTCAGGTTGCTTCCAGTTTGTGCCCGAGGCCGCCCTGGAGCAAATTCAGACAGGCCACTTGTCTGGTGCTGCCCCCGTGGGGCGGGGTACATCCAGGCCCTGCAAACAGCTCCCGTGAGCGTGGCCCACTGGGCTGAGAGAACAAGGCTCTTTTTTGTTGTTGTTGTTGTTGTTGTTGTTGTTGTTTCTCCCAATTCTTGGATTACTTAAGAGCTGGCATATTCTCTCTTACTTGTCAGTCATTCGCATGTCTCTGTCTGGGAATCGGACATCATCCATACTGAAAGGCATATCTCAGGTTCTTCTTAGGTTTAACCACTTAACATGCCTGTTTTTTGTTTGTTTGTTTTACATTTTATTTATTAATTTTTAGAGGGGGAAGGAAGGGGGAAAGAAATGAAGAGAAAGATCAACATGTGAGAGATACGTCCATCCATTGCCTCTTGCACGCCCCCCACTGGAGAGTTGGCACGCAACCCCAAGCAGATGCCCTGACTGGGAATCGAACCAGCGACCTTTTGGTTTGCAGGCTGCCACTCAGTCCCCTGAGCCACACCAGCCAGGGCTAAATGCGTGTTGTTTTAAGAGTTGCGATGTTGGCATTTTCTCTCAACGGGCTGTAGCTGACGTCCCCTGGTGTGTGGGTCTGCTGACATGAGCCGGAGCCGGAGTCTGCATGTTTGGGCTCCGCAGTCACTGAGGACCAAGCCCAGACACAGGGAGGCCCGTTCGCCGAGTGATTGCTGAGGTTACACTCACACACGCACGTGCCGCGGGGGTGACCGTCGCGACCGCCTGCTCGCAAGAGCGGATGCGTTTGAATGTCGTGCGTCTGCATGGATGTGTCTCGGCTCCTATTTCCTAGGATCGCGTTTTTATGGGATGACAGTGGCCGAAAACGCGGATTCCTGTGTGAGCCAATAAAGGATGTTTTAAAAATAGAGCTACAACTTGGCAGGCTGGTTTGTTTGTGCTTGTCATTAGCCAAAGCTCGGCCTTTCCCATGGATGTGTTTGTCTGTGTCCATGCGGGGCGGGGGGTGCCTGACATTTTTTTTTTTTCCTCCTTACCCAAGAGCATTTTTATTCATTGCTTTCCGAGAGAGGGGGTGAGGACAGAGAGAAAAAGATAGGCATGGATGTGAGAGGGAAATATCAGTCGATTGCCGACTGTTTGTGCCCTGACCGGGGATCGAACCTGCAACCTTTGGATGCACGGGATGACGCTCCAACCAACAGAGCCACCCACCCGGGGCCTGCGTGACATGCTTTATGGTGCAGATGAAGTCAGTGACCACCTCTTCGGTGATCAGCTGTGTGCCATCTCTGAAGCATCGGGCCGGCGCCTCACAAGGAGAGAATTGCCTGTTTTCTCTGTTGCTCCAAAGCCATTACTCCAATTCCACATGAGTAGTTTCTACTCTGTCCTTCACTGTTTTACAACATCATGCAGGAAGCTTTGCGACTATCCATTCTGGTTCTGTTTTTAGAGCATTGCGATGTCATTTTTTTTTTTTAAATTCTCTTAAGACAGCTTTCCAAACTTTGAAGTGAAAGGGGAGGGGGAAGATGACTCAGGAATTATTGATGCTTGGTTAAAACAAAGGCTGCGATCATTTGGGGGTGGAATGTCTTTTGTTTTCCAACATAACAGACGTAGTGGCCTCTTAATGATGTGTGTGTATTTTTGCTCGGAAGTATGTGGAGTAGGTAAACGTCCAGCCACGGCTGGAGTGAAGGACTTCCGACCAGGTGTCCGCTGAGGAGCGAACCCGGGGAGAAAGAACGGTGTTCCTTTCCTGGCGGGCATCTCTCAGGACTCAGATGCCTGTCCCTTGCCACAGACTCGGCTTTCTCGGTGCTACCCAGGGCCGGGCACACAGAAAAAGTGAAAAAGCTCTGTCGTAATTTCTGTCCTGCAAAAGTAGTTATTGCTCTTAATGCCTACCCAGCTTATGGGTGGTTTTTCATTTTGTTCCCCATAGAACTTCAGGTGGCCCTAATGTTCCTTTAGGGAAAATGGGGCCAGGCAGGTGTTTATTTTGTCACCCTTGATGCGGTGCAGGCGGCTGCCTCAGCGCTCGGTGATGCACCATCAGCAGGCGTTGGTTTACCATTGCTTATCGTGAGTGGGGCTGAATTAGATCTTAAAGGGGCCGCTGACAAATTCAGGGCAGGACGTGATCTCTGAAAGGAGATGTAGTAGGACCGTCCTAGCCAGAGTCACCGAGAGCAGTCCTGGTCCTCCTTGTCCAGGGTCCCGCAGCTGGAATTAGTGGCACGCTGCGATTGGAGCTGTCCTCAGCCAGTGAGTAGCGTCCTCGGTGGTAACCTCCGGAGGCACTCTGCTGGGAGGGTGGCCCCGGTTTGGGGGTGTCACCCCATTTGATAGATTAAGGCAGCCTCGGCAAGGCTGGGTCCTCGTGTAGGAGGTCTGCCGCGAGCTCCGTGCTGCCTCTGTGTGACCGCGTGGCACCGAGGTGAGTGAGTGGCGGGCTGTTGGTTCTCCGCGCGAGCCACCTGCCGATCCCCCGGCGTTCTCAGACCCGCAACCTTGCATCATCTGGGCCTGTTTCTGCATCTGATGGCACTTCCGATAATTCACTGCCTCAAAAATAACCTCAAACAGGAAAGAACCACTTGTGATTATTAATCTGTTTTGAATTGATGATGGAATAAGAGAGAGATTATGGCATATAATCAAAAATTTGCAGTGAGCCCAGTGAAAAGAGGTTGCATAAATAAGCGGAACAACAAATCAATGTCTCTCTCCCTCCACCCCCTTCCTCTTGCTCTGTAAAATCAATCGTTATTTTAAAAAAGAAAGAAATCACTTTTGATACTTGCATTTTTATTGCGCTTTACAGTTTTTAAAGCTGGCCACTATTGACCAAAGAGCAGATACTAAAACTCTTACAGCACCCGCCCCCCACAGCCCACCCACCAAAGAAGACTCTGGTAAAAGTGTTGAAGTATCGATGGAATATTTTCATGTGTCATTATGGTGTATTTGAATTATTTCATAACCTTGAGCCATGTAATGAGAAAGCTAAAACCCATTTAAATTCTTGTTTGTTTTCGAGAAAGATGGAAAACCCCACTTCCCTTTATGGAATCGCACTTGGTTGGAAAAAATAACTTAGCGTGCTGTTGGTAATGACAAAGATGATAAAGAGAAATTGATTCCTCCTGGGTGTTGTGTAGAAATTAGCAAACGCAATGCTTTTCCCTGGGCGTGGTCGCATTGCAACTACTGCACGTTTAGGATGGTGCCAGTTGAGTCATGGGTAGTGATTCAGGAGCTGCTCAGCTGATTCATGAGAAGGCCCCAATTTTGTTTGAATAAGGCGTTCTGACCCAGTAAGGAAAACTCGTTCTGACCCAGTAAGGAAAACTCGGACTGTTTTCTTCCTGTGGCGGTGTTGTTACGACGTATGCTAATGGAACACTTTGGTTATTACCAAGCCTGGCACGCTGCTGCTTTCCAGAGGCCTTCGTAAATGATGGTTGTTATTTTCACCGGGGTATCTATCGTGTTACATTTCCTTCCTCCACCGGTGAGAATGATACTGTTTCTGTTTCAGTGATAATGTGGAGGTCTCTGCCGTCTAGCGATCAGGAGGAGGTAAATGCAGACAGACCTCCTGGCCATGTCAGGGTCCAGTGTGTGGTGAGGTGAGCTCCTTCCTCATATTTTGGGTGAACCTTGCACCCCTGGTGGGTACTTGTGAGCAGAACTTCTCAGGACGAACACTTCAATGTGGACTTCATCCGTATGAGATGATTGTGGCTGATTGAGCTATTAAAATCTCGTAGGGCCCTGGCCGGTGTGTCTCTGTTGGTTGGAGCGTTGCCTTGTACACCAAAAGGTGGCGGATTCGTTTCCCCGTCAGGGCACATACCTGGGTTGTGGGTTCGATCCCAGGTCCGGGTGCATATGGGAGGCAGCCAATCAGTGTTTCTCTCCCTGCCCCTCCTCTCTCTCTAAAAGCAATAAACATATGCTCGGGTGAGGACTAAAAAAAAATTCAGGACTAATGGTGCAATGGGGGCGCCAGTGAACCAGGTACAAGACACCGTGGTTTTAATTGGAACAACGATCTTTTGGCTGACGTGGCTGGTGTTTCGGTGTCTGGCAGGCACGGCCTTTTGCGGCCGGCGTGGTGGGGAAATCGTGCCAGTGCCTTTGAGAGGGCTGTCTTGCATTTCCGCATCCTGTCGGAGTACGGGGCGTTTTCTCCCCACCCCACCCCCGGCCCCCTCCACCCCTCCATCTCTCCACAGAGCCTGCTCAGAGGATGCGCCTGTGGTAGCATCGAGGGGCCCACCTGCGGTGCCCTCCAGGTGAAGTACAAGGTCAGGTGCATCAATATCCATGAGACTCACACAGTCCTTGGGGTGTTTTTGTGGTTATTACGGAGCATCAGGAGTATTACCGGGTGTGTCGTTACTAAAACTCATCTGTAGTGTATTCCACTAAGTTCTGGGAGGATATATTGGTTTCCCATGGGAATTATCTGTGGAGAGACCAAGGGAGGGGGGAGGGACATAAGAGGTGTTATGGGGTTTTTTTTGTTTGTTTGTTTGTTTGGTTTTTTTTTAGATTTTCTTTATTTATTTTTAGAGAGAGGGGAAGGGAGGGAGAGATGGAGAGAAACAGCAATGTATGGCTGCCTCTCACATGGCCCTCATGGGGACCTGGCCTGCAACCCAGGCACGTGCCCTGACTAGGAATCGAACCGGGACCCTCTGGTTCCCAGCCCGCGCTCAATCCACTGAACTACACCAGCCAGGGCTGGGGTTTTTTTTTTAAGCTTTGTCATTTATTTTATTTTTAGAGAGAGGGGAAAAGGTGGAGAAAGAGAGGGAGAGAAACACCCAGATCAGTTGCCTCTCGAATGTGCTCCAACCAGGGACCAAACCCACAAACCAGGCACGTGCCCTGACCGGGAATCAAACCCACGACCTTTAGCTTCGAGGGTCGATGCCCAAGCAACGGTCAGGGAGCGTGAGAGTTATTTTCGGGCAGTAGCGGTAGAAGATAGAGCCGTTAAACCTTTCTGGATTGCCCCCCCCCCCCCCCCCGCCGTGAGTCATGCTCCCTGCGGTGATGTGAGTCTTCGAATCAGGAAAAGGACAGGCAAGCTTGGGCTGCGGGCAGAGGGAAGGAGCATCGCAGACCGCGCAGAAGGAAGGAAACGTGGTTACACGTGTGTGGAGCGCGAGAACTGGGTACAGGCAGAGCCGGACCGTCGCCAGCCCAGAGTGCATGCTGGACCCGCGAGGAAGGGGAGAGGGACTATAGCCGATCGGCATGATGTAATTTTTAAAAATTTGTCACATCTCACGTCCCAGATGCCTGTGTTTAAACAAAGGTGTTTAAACACCCTGGCCAGGTGGCCCAGTTATTTGAAGCATGGTCCCAGGCACGAAAAGCTTGCAGGTTCGGTCCCCGGTCAGAGTTACGTGCGTAGGTTGTGGGTTTGATCCCCAGTTGGGGTACAGACAGGGGTCAAGCAGTCCATGTTTCTCTCTCTCTCTCTCTCTCTCCCTCTCCCCTCCCCCACCCACCCCCATTCCTCCCTCTCTCTAAAATCAAAAAGAAACATAATCTCGGGTGAGGATGAAAAAGTTAAAAAAGGTTTCATCAATGAATTTTTCGAGCTGATCAAATATATTCCACAGAGCGAAGAATGTCCTCACTTCAGATTCCATTGTCTGTCCTTTTCCAACGTGGAGAAGCTAGTTGTGAAAACGCTGTTCCTGTAGCTCTGCTCTGTGTTCAGCGTTTAGATACTGTGTTTTGTGAAAAGGCTGCAGAGGACCGGGGCTCGCCTGCAGCATTGTGCCGGCTTTGATTTCACACGATCCAGTTGGAGCCAGTCCCCTTGGGCCTTCTGAGGACTCTAGACAGTGTAACGAGTGTTAACGATGTAGAACTTCACGGCGTGAGCCCAGAGGAGTCCTGGACGCTCACACGTTGTAAATGAACGGTCACCACACAGGGAACCCAGGCACTTCTGTGTGAAAGGGCAGAGCCAGCCCCCGTCTCCTGGCCCCAACAGAAAGTAGGTGAACGGGAGCGGTCAGTTCATCGAAAATGCTGGGCACGACTTTTTTGAAACACGATGCATACCCGTCTCGTGGATGCTTCTTTGACGGGAAGCACTTCGACTCACGCAGCCACCTGCCTGGCGTTCGTGCGTGGTGGGCCGGCCCATATCTCCACACCAACCATGCACCTCACCCAGTTCCCCGTTTCCAGTCCCCACCCCTGCGCTGGGAAAACGTAGGGAAACCTGCCCAGAAATCTCACATCGGCGTCCCCCCCGTTTTCCACCAGCTCCCCAGTCCTGTGGGTGGTCAGGCCCCCAGCTAGGCCTGCCCCATGTGTTCAAACGACTCACCATGCCCTGTCTCGAGAGCATCCCCTTCAGTTCCGTAAACACGCAGGGCCCAGGTGTGTGTGCACGCCTATTCTTCTGTTGTGTGATGTCTTCTCGGGGGTGGGGAGGGTTCCAGCGGCAAGGACAGCGAGAGCAAACTGGGCACGGCTGTGGGGGACAGGCAGGGTGTCCAGAGGTGGGGCAGATGCACAGGGACATCCCGATGTTCCGGCTTCCGGCCTGAAAATCAGGGGCACGTGAGTGTCAGTTACCTGCCTGGGCTTCCCGGTCCCACTTCCTTGAGGTGGCATGTGGAAATTGGGACCTGGCAGGCAGCACGCAGGTTCGGTTTGGGTCGGCCACCGGGGTGTGACAGAGGCACTCACTAGAGCTGGGTGGTATCTCTCTGTCACTTGGGAGACCCCACCGTGGAGCACGGGACCTCCTGAGGCTGTGTGTGTTGGGCCAGGCTGGGTGTGGGTGTTATGTAGTGCCGACATGAAAGCCCCACCTGGGCGGCGTGGGCGTGAGGGCCCATCTGCTCGGCACTGTGCATTCGTGGGCGTGCGACATCACACCCTTCCCCGCCCACTTTGTGGTTGCCATGAACGCTTGTGACGAAAGCCCTCGGAGACCCGAAAATGCCTCGTGCGTCACCAAGCAGGACAGTGCAATCTTCGGTGGCGTTTTCGGGGTCATGTCTGCCTTCCCGTAGTCTGAGTTTGGTTTTTTTTAATTTCACGTGTTTGCCCGTTTGCCTGTATGCACTCGCTGTTTGTTAAGTTTCCTTCTGTGTCAGGCACTAAGAAGCTACGCTTTGGGGGTGCAGAGGCCCCTCGCATGCCGTGTGGGAGACAGGCAGGGAGCAGAGAAGCGCGCAGCGCGGCACTGGGGCAGTGATACGTGCTCTGAGGGGGGCGATGCAGGACGCAGCTGGGAAGAACCACAGGGAACAGCATGTGCAAAGGGCAGGCGGTGGGACTGACCTCTGGGAACTTGAGGGACACCGGTTGAGGCCAGGCCAGCAGGGTGGGACCCAGTGACTGAGAAGGAGATGAGGTCAGAGCTGGGAGGTGGCGGATGGGACATGGGACAGCCATTCAGTTCCTCACAGGACTTGGTAGTACTGGTAACGGCTTTGGACTCGAAACCGCCCAGGGGCTTCCCACCATACAGACAAGTGACTGGCTGTGGGGTCAGGGACAAACTGTGGTGCCCTCCGTGGGTGTCAGGCGGGGTGGCTCAGCAGACACAGCAAGGAGAATGTGGGTTGGGGACAAGTCAGCAGAGGGATTGCCTGCAGGCTTTGCAGGTGGCCGATGGGGGGGATGGGGGAAGGGCTCAGTGGTGGCTGGACAGGGCCTGCAGGCTGGTCTGAGCAGGACTGGGGGGCGGGGGTTGGGAGGGCGCGGGATGAATTCACCAGGAAGGTGGTCCTGCCCCAAGGTCTCCACATGTCACAAAGGTGCTTGTAGGTGAGAATCCAGTTGGCCTGCCGGCTGGAACCTTTTTCAGAGAAAACGCATGCATATCAGGTTCCCAACGCC